>JAVQJZ010049600.1:0-12449 GCA_036025355.1 Leiopotherapon unicolor | reverse complement strand
CAAATGAGTAAAAATGCAGCAGATTTTTACATACAGCTCATCATCTGGATCCTGTCTTTTGTTAAACAGCTCAGAGAATTCACTCTGAAAACACTCTCTCACGATTGTCATTAATTTAAAGCCTCAACAGAAAACAAAAGTTTTAAAATCCATCAGTGCTGCAGCAGGTGAAAAAACAGACAACACTTTTCTTCCTCGCTGACAGAAATCTGTAATAAGGACGATATTTATCAAACTAGTGTTTCCACATAAGCTGACTGGACCGACACCAAACACCTGTCTGTGTTGTCCGGGGGGGTTTTATCTAATCAACCAAACCTTCGTGGACTTGTATGTCTTCAGCTTTTTGCTTAACGGCAGCCTGAGGTGTTAGTTCACATTGGTGTCCTCTTTAATTTGTTACTGAAAGCTCCCCGGTGAGACAATTCATCCTCTGCTATTGTTTCAGCTCCAATCAGGCATCTGAATAACTCGACACCTCCGCGGCCCGCCCGGCCGACCTGCTGGTGATTGTCCCTCTTAAAACTGTTAGTATTAGTGGCTCTGCGGGAGTCTGCTCGGCCTGGGGCCCTCGTGTGAATTCCCGACACTTTTGTGGAAGTGTCACGTCCACGTTGGACGCATCAGACCTATAACGGTGAATTATCCGGCTCGCAGGAATTGGCCGCCATACTTCATTCAAAGGAATTCGGCAATGACAGCCCTCTCCCCGTGGAGGAATAAACATGGAGTCCTCACTCACCACGTCGCTCTCCGCTCACACTTCCTCACCCTCGGCTCTGACACATCTGCTCGCCTCGACATACAGATATCAGCGCCGCTCAAGGTGTGTGCTGACAGCGGGAGGTGTGTTTAGCGTAAACACAGCGAAGGGAAGTTAAATTGGCAATTTGAGGAGGGTTTTATATCGTCTGTCCTTGGATGTTTTGATTTTGCTTGGCTTGAAATTTCTCACACGTTTAGTCCTCCCTCTTCTTTTCCGTTTTGGAGCTGGGAAAGATTTTAGATCCCCCATAAATCGATCTTTAAAAACAAACGACTGTAAATCCCTGCGCAGACCCAAATCACCTCTGTTGTCTCACGTCAGCTCTTTAATATATTTTCAAGACACTTTTGTATTACAGTGTTTATTCACCTCAAAATGGCAAGAAACACCTGCAGTGGAGAGACTGAGAGGAGGCCTGTCTGTAATCCAGAAGAAGAGTGTTTCAGCCTGAAGTGAGACTCCTCTTCTAATAATACTTGAGGTCATACTATAGATGGGTGAGCTTAAGGTGAGGGCAGACAGTAGAGATGAAGACCGATCATTACAAAAACAAGTGAAACAATCTCAGCCAGCAACTTCATCTTTGCAGAGTCCTGCAGCCTTTTTGTCTGGAAACCGTGACTTTAATTAATAGCATTTAAAAATATTATGCAAACGTAAACCAGGATTGCAATTTTTCCTTCCTACAATGTGTTGGAGTCAAAACTTTAATAATCTTTGCAGGGGAAGCAGATTTTATATGCAGCCTCCAAAAACTCAAGACAAAAAAATGGGGGAAAAAACCTTTGATAATTATGATGGAAGTGCTCTTTTCTTGGACAGAAGAGACTTTAAACAGCTGATTTCACAGCAAATAGAAAAACATGTTGAGCAAATGTGTTTAAATTGGTGAATAAGTTTGGTTTATGATGAAAGATCAGCAGTTTCTGCTCAGTTAACACTGAGAAAAGAAAGATCCTGATGTTGGTTGCTTGGTAGTTTAATGGAGACTATTTTTTATTGCATCGCAGTATCACAGTTTTTCTGGCCTGTCTGTTTTGTGTTGTCGCTCTGGTTCGCCCTGTTGCCAGACTCAGCTGATGGATCTGTGAGACGGCTTTTATTCTGTATCCTCTGATGGCGTCGGATTGACATGTGAACGATGTCGGGGGTTTTCCTGACATCCACTGACGTTAAAAATCAAACCCCACACACACACGCCAGCCGTGACCTTGGTGTTGTTGTTTTTGCTGCGTATTCAGATGAACAGGGTGGTGAGTAAGCACTTAAAGTAATCCTCGAGGACATCTGCGTCTTATAAACAATCTCACAAAACTGCTCTTGTGGCGAGATGCATGAAGCTGCAGCAGAGTGAGACGGGACAGAATATTTAATAAAAACCTTGGCTAAGTATTGATTCATAATTTGGCGGAGAAATGTTCCAGACTTATTGTGTCTGGATGCAAATTAGGAATTTCCCACTGAGGTTCACACATGTTTTGGATTTTATTTGTTTAGACCTCCAGTTTAGTTGAGCACAAATGAGTCAGCTGTAAATGAGAGTTTGTGAGAGTTTGTAAGCGAGAAAGGGTGAGAGACCTGATTGATCTGCAGCTCATTTATCTCAAACATCTTTACACAGCTGGACAGAAACACACACACACACATCAGTGGGTGAAATTTCAGACCTCGGGCCTGATTCTCTTCAGTCGTCTCAGTTTGGTGGGTGATCAACGTCGGTCAGCTGCATTTACCGTTGAAATACTTCCCGTTTTCTTTTAATGATCAAATATAATGAAAAACCTCTTTCGCATTTTGAAATCCAAAACACATGATCCCAGATCTGAGCTGTTAGCCGAACATAAATCTCCCTCCAGTTTGGAAGGTCACGTCCACGGGCTGACTGAGACACTTGATGACTTGGCATCTCGGCAGGCAGCGAGACCAACAGACAGCTTGGCTCAATCAGCTCCATGTGGGTTTGATGCACGTATATATCTCGTGTTTTCTTGTGTGTATTTCTCTTTATATAATGCTACAGTGTGTGTCATATACATATATGTGGGTGTGGGTGTGCACATATTCAATTCAATCAATTCATTATTTTAGCTACAGCAGCTCAGTGAGGCTGCATTTAAGTGCAGTGATGCTTTTTTTTTTTTTTTTTTTTGGCAGTCTGGCCTCGAACCAAAGTATCAGACAAACTGAAATGTTGACTTGATGATGGCACAAATGAAAAGTTCCCCAGGCTAAAGGCCGGAAGGACAGGCTGTACATTTGGAAACTGACAGACAGAAACAAATACGAATGTGGAGCGAGATAGAGCTGTGAGGTTGTCCATCTCTGACTCGATCTGCTGCTGAAATGATATACGAGGCTCCCTCGGTCTGCCCATGCCAGCTCCATAGGAGGCAGTTTCATCCCTCTCTGCGGGGAGGAGCAGATTTATGGAGCCGAAACTGAACGCCTGTGTATTTGCTTTTCTAACTCTGCACCCAGTGACGAGGCCTAATGATGAAAAAGCAGAGAGAAACACGGAGAGGAAAATCTGCTTAATGTAACACAAAGAAACAGAGGGTACAGTAGGAGAGCAGAAAAATACAGCGAGTGATTAAAATGTGGGTTAGAAATATGAAAAGTTTGCATCTGAACTGGTTGATGTGTTTGTGGTTTTCACACACGCACACACACACACGGACAGCAGGTCTTCCTCCTCCTGTTTCCTCCGTCCTCCAGCCTGCCGCCTCCTGCTGCTCAGTCGTAAACTCACGTAATATGTTTAGCATGCTCCGCAATCGTCCCCTCTACCGGTGCTCAAGGCCGCTCGCTGTTATCGGATCAGCGCCGCGAGGCCGTCACAGGATACGCGACGCCGACGTGGAGCGGCTCTGCTGAAATGGCAGGAAAAGTTTCTGATTTCATGAGCGGCTTTTATTGAAGTGTTTTATTTTATATATAATGTTGTTTATTCTCTCTCAAATTCTCTGTGACTGAAACAAGCCTTCGTATGCATGTTCATTTTTACATACGTGAAGGTGGATTTGATGCGTGCAGATTTCACCTTTTACCTTTTTTCTTTCACTGAAATCATCACTGATCTCAGTTTCTATACGTGGTTTATTTTTCCTCATCTGTATTTTATTATTATTTGTCTCTTATGGCTGCCATCTTGGCGCTGCCTAGATGCAAAAATGGGAACACACTCAGCACCAAACCCCAGTTATGTCAGTGTGTGTAAAATCTAATAATCCATTATATACTTTATCATTCAACAAAGCAACACAATGCATAAAACAATCAATTACCCTGAATTATTTGCAATACCGCGTCAAAATGTCTGCTGTGAAAATGAATATTCCCTCTCTCTCTCACCAGCCTGTCCATGAAAGTCAAAAATGGTATTTGTAGCATTAACATCTGTAATATAATTTAAGATTATAAAAGAAAGTGAACAGCTATTTGTTTTAAAGCCAATGAGCTAACCTGACACCTCTGACACGAAGCGCTTCTCTTTGTTAAATCTCCTTTCTTCTCTTTCAGTACACTTACAACTGAGTTTGCCAGAAAAAAAGATTCAAGTCCAGCGACATTTTCTGCTCCGCCTGCGAGATTAGACTACAGTTCCAATCTGTGCGTGAATGAAATTCAATCTGCTGCATACATACATACACATGCCAGCTGGAGTCAGGGACAGTCGGGCAGACAAATAGACTTCCCAGTAAACTAAACTCCCTGAAAAAAAAGCCTTAGAGAATAAATCTCATAGAATGTATAATGCTTATACACAGGAGAGCAATCAAAAAATGGGCCTCCTTCCTACTGCCTCTCTCTCCGTCTCCCTCTTTCTTCTTCCCTCTTCGGCTCTTATCATTTCCTCGCCAAACCTCACTGGATGCTAAACTGCCGTAGATCAAATCCTGCATGACTCTGGGAAACGGTTCAGCTCCAGATTTGCCCGTCTCTACAGCAAATAATGATCTGATCAGGTCCCGGGTTTTAGTATGAAACCCGTGCATAACTTGCTCCATGTGGTGTGTGTGAAAGTATCCCATATGTGTGGGTAGGCTTACAGTAAGAGCTGTTCAACAATGCCAAATGTTTCCTCTGAAGCTCTGCACTTTCCATCTCGCTTTATCCTCTATCTTCTCCTGCAAACCCTTTCAAAGTGTGAGGCACCTGATGTCTCACTCTCCACAGACTACTTGGGTTGAACTTTAAAATATTTGAAAATTATTCTTGGTGTTTATTTTAATCCTCCTGGAGGACAAGATGGATGAGATTTGCAACAACATCTCATTTAGTGTTGGAGATAAATTTGTATCATAAAGCCTTTTGAAGCTCATCATTTTTCTTTCTTTTTCCTGATTTTTAGCGTACAACATCATACATTTTGAGATTAATGTTTGCTTGCAAGTGTGGATCAGTTTTCACTGGAAATTGTCTGGAAAAAATCTAATCCATCACAGCCTCTGCGGTGACCTTAAAGTATGAGACACACCAACATGTAAGAAAATAGATTATAGACTAAATTAGAAAATGTAGAGTTTTTTTTTTTTAAATCAGAAAACACGAATCCAAAAACATGACATTTAAAAAATGTTAACAGAAAACACAAAATATAAAGAAGTAGGTTTACTAAGGTTTGACTTTGAGTTTGTTGTGTTTTTTTATCGTCCTCGTGTTTCGTCTTATATTCATGTCTTTTGATAAATGTTGTATTTGCACCTCAGTGTTTCTGAACCTGAACATCAGAGCTGTTAAAATAGCAAACTTTCCAAAGTAATCTTTCTTCATCCCGTTATATCTTATTGGACACGATGTGGAAGCATCATACGTGAAGATGCAACTTTTCAGATGACTGAGCTACTTTGAATGCATCCCAAAAGAAGACGTGTTGAAATAGTGTGAGTATGTAATTTTACAGTTTTGTTTTATATTTATATTTATATTTTTTTACTGAAATAGGCATGAAGATATTTTATTCTAACTTCTAAGTTATGTTGTGGTGTTATTTATTGTGTTAAAAGGTGCTAAACTAGTGTCATCGTTTTGAAGTTTTAGTACACGTTCCTGTGTTTGGAGCAGGAAACTACCTGCCTACGTGGTGCTACAAAAAGACCGAAACATGCAAAAAAGACAGAGACGTTTCTGCTCAAATGCCCCTCATGAGGGGGCTCAGCATCTTCCCTCCATTCATCAGCCGTCGCCTCCGGAGCACATCACAGAGACGGGGCTGTTGTGGCCCAGTGGGGTCAGAGATATACTGCCCCGAGCATCCAGAGAGGCAGGCAGCTTCCTCCTCTGACATGAACACTGGCTCTGCGGGGCCCGAGGCCGGCCGGGAAAACTTTCACACAGGAGTGAAACGTAACCGGAGAACCTTTTATCTTGTCATTTATACACGCTACTTATAAGAGATTTTTATAATAAATATATAGCAGTTCAATGTAAGAAAACTCTCCAGGTGTTGACTATTTGAAGCATCTTGATTAGACCCATTAATTAACACACTTTTCATTACATTTCCCATATTTGTATTTCACATATTTGCACCTGATCAGTGATATCTCTGCCCTTTATTGACAGTTACATGCATGTTATACATTACTGAAGACAGACACTCAGATTTCCTCCTTTTATTCGTTTTACTAGTTTATCTCATACAGCAGTGGACCAATGCAGACAAATGATTGACAAACAAAGAAAACAGTTTGTTCTACAGTCACTTTCTTAAAATGGTACACACTGTTCAAACACCTATTGAGTATTATACTTGTCATTAAATGTGTGCTTGCAGGAGATGAACACAGGGTGTTGGGGCCTAAGGTGCTTTGTGGACGGGATTTTTTAAAATCAGTAAATCAGTGAAAAAGAACAGCTCCTGGATTTGGGTGGTGTAGCATCTTCAGTTTAATAGCTTTATTTGCCTGAAAGCATTGAGGGGCAATAAATTAGAGATGTAATACTTTGACAGGTAATTTGACTTCAATTGCAAAACACCCCACACACCTATCATCCAACATGTAAAGACTATTTCTGTTAATGTTTTTTTAGATACTTTTTCCTTCAGTTACCATTTTTTTCTTCTATTGTTTCTTTTTTGTCAAAGCTTACAAAGTGCATACATGCATTAAAACTTAGAGCTTTTCTTTGTCCATTTAGAGAATAAGTAATATTTCGCACTAACAAACTCTACTGAATCCTCTAAACATGCGCCATTCTCCCAACTAGCTTTTTCAGGGATCATACACAGTTAGGGTTACAGTAACAGACATGCAAATATCTCCCCACAGATGCAGTGATGTGCTGAACCCTGTCCTCCACCAGAAAAATAAAATGCGCGAGCACATACAGTACACCTTAAAGAGTGCTTGGCTCGCAGGCTGGAGGCCACTAACCTGGCTCCTTAATTCCTGATCCTTTTGTAAAACACAGCTGCGACGCAAAGGGCGATGAAGCAAGCAAAGCCGAGGACGCCGACGGCCACGGCGAGCCCGGTGGAGGAGTCGACTTTCTCCTCGGCGACGAGCGGCTTCTCCTTGGAGACGTTGCTGTCGGCTTTGGTGACGATCTCCCTGGAGGTGATGGTGTAGGTCTGGGAGAGCTCCGCCACAGACGTGTCCAGGGAGCTCCTCTTCCTGCGGTTGTTGCACTGCTTGAAGGTGCTGCAGGTGCTGATCTCGCACAGCCGGGTGATGCAGTGGAGGAAGTAGGTGGACACGGTCTGGTTCTGCTGCTCGATGAAGCGGAAGGCCGGGAAGCGGAAGCGGGCTCTCTGGCTGTCTCCGTTCTCGATCATGGTGGTGAACTGGTCCTTCGAACAAGGGACGAACAGGTTGAAGAAGCTGGAGTTGGAGGGCAGCGGGGAGATGGAGGCGTAGCACCGGTCCAGCATGACGTGGTACTGCCCTGTCAAGTTGGTGGCCTTGACCTCCACGTACACGCTGGTCCTCAGCTCGATCCCCAGCGTAGGAATGACCATCGGCTTGGTGTAGTTGGCGTCACTGAACAGCTCCATCCTCAAGGTGCTGATGAAACTCCCGTTGTTGTCCTTTATCGCAATGGAGGAGGACGACACATCGATCTGGGTGTTGTTGACCAGGTACTGTAAAGGATAGGCGCAGGAGTAGTAGTACTTGAGCTCAGCGTTGTAAGTGACCGTGCCTGTTGTCGGGTCGGAGGACCGAACCACACCGCTGATGTTGACCGTCTGGATGTTGGAGAAGTCGGAGAAAATACCTGTCCCAGGAGCACTGGTGGTCCTGAACACGCTGCCGCAGGCATGGGTCATATTTAGTGGTACGTTGAAGCGGGCAACAGGTGGACTCACAGATTCATCGAGGGTTGCTCTACAGGCCGGCTGCAGCATGTGGTTCAGGATCAGCAGAGTCTCGTTGTAGCCGGTGTAGACGACGGGGCAGATTTGAATGGCCAGACCAATGGACGTAGTGCCACACTGCACGGAGATGTCGCTGAGCTGAGGCCGTCTTGCTTCTGTTCCACAGTCTCTCAGCGTTAGCTGGCTACTTCTGCCTATTATGGAGATTAAAAGTAAAATAATCTTCATTGTAATTCTTCAGCTTTGCCTTGGATTTGATAATCTCTCAGCTAAAATCTTGACTCCGCTGATGAAGGCTGGTAGATCTTCTCAGTTTGTTTGAAATCTTCAGACTATATATAGGGGTCTTTATAGGTAAGTGTGTTCTATGGGATTGGTCCAAAACAAGGTCAAGTACCTTACTATTTGTGAATAAGTGCATTGTATTAAGGATGAGAGCTCCAGTCTGGACCATATCCTAAGGGCAGGCACTGAAACCTGAAACATCGGGCTGTTTTGAAATACAGAAACAATGGCCTTGTTCCTTTGTTGAGTGTGCTTTAAAATATAGATTTCAATGACACTATAACTAAGTGAACATAACACTGCACCAGATGAATTTCTGTATACAATGTGCAGGTTCTTTTATCCGGTTCAAGCCCCAGCAGCTTCAGTAATGACCTAATTTGGATTCAGCAGAACAGGCAGTGACCCACTGAGCGATTCAGCCGCCGTGCTCCTTATTTATCCTGATGTTTCTTTGACTTCAGTAACACCATTCAGACACAACAGAGAAGAAAGACAATCTCATTGAACTGTTTTTATTTTGTTTTTTTCTCCAGTTGTCTTTCTTCAAATGAAAATCAGTGTTATTTCATTTATCTCTGATTTACCTCAGCTAATAATGCATCTTTTAAAAACGGAAAGTGGTTTTAGTTGCTTTACTTTTTACTCCATCCATACATTATTTTTGTGTGCACTGGTGTTTTTTTCACTAGTGCAGATTTTGGCTCCTTATTAGAGTCACATATAGGAAGCCCATCTGCCTATTTTGTTGGTGTTCAGAACATTTAGTGCTTAGCTTTTGTTGTCAGCATATGTTCAGAGGATAGTGATGAAAAGACGACCTGATCCTTCAGTGTACTATAAAGGTAACCAAATCCAAGCAGTGTCAATGGGGACAAAGATGGACAGGCCTTCAGCAGCACTGCAGAAACAAAACATATATATAATTTTACAGAAATAAACAAACCAGATTGAACCAAACCAAAGACAAACTGCTGAAATGAGAGACTAAAGGAGAGCTCACTCACTTTGACTTTTGGCAAACCCAAACCTCCAAAAGTGACATGTTGTTTAAATATTTCACTTTCAAAATAATTTTAAATTAGTGTAAAGATTACTCACGGTGCTAATAGTTGCGTAGGCTCATGCATTGAACAGCCAAAGGGCACCGAGCATGTCACCCACCACATGTTGAATTATGACCCAGTTTTTTTAATGTCACCTCTATAACAGGATACCTTCTGCCTTTGTGTAAATACAATAAAGGACACCAACACGATATAATGCCACAGATGCTTACCAACCTACTTCAGTGGCACAGATACTTTATGTTATTTCAGATACTGTTTTATTTGACAAAGACTCTTCACAAAAATCAAAAATCACAGGACATATAAAATAGCATACTATGAAAAATAGCACAAACATAACAAAAACACACGCAACAATAGAACAAATAGAAAATTAAATATGCATATTAAAGATAATTAAGTGTAATTTTAGCTATATCTCTCATTCATAGATATAATAATTTGCTCTTTTCTGCACATTCGGGCCTCTTCCTGACCTCCTTGTCGTCCTTTTTATTAATGACACTTCTTACCTGTGGCGATGACACCAGGCAGGAAGCGAGAGGAAGGAACGACAGGCTGGCTCTGTCGGGGTCCTGCTGTGAATTTATCGGGGTTCGGGGGGCCGGCGGGGTCAGGAGGGTGGTGAGGGAGGGTCACCTGCTCTCCTGCTCGCTCACCTCCGCTCCAGGTGATTGATGGTCCGAGCCTCTGAATCAGCCGGAGGGTCTGCGGCGTTGAGGAGTCGCAGAGGCGGAAACGCAGAAAAAGAGGAGGTAAAAAAAAAAAGAGAGAAAAACGAGGTGGGAATTCTGTTTGGAGGAAAAATACAACCCCGTGTCGCTCTTTTACTGCGCAGGTCGTGACCAAATGGCTCTCTGTTATGATTGGGCCAAATGGGTTATTTTGTCTAGCGGCCAGCAGCAGCGAGGCGATGATGGCTGCTGAGAGGAAGTGAGGAGATGTGACGGTCTGTCAGTGGCGTGTACGGAGAACCAACACAGGCCGAGTGTTAATCTGACTGTTGTTTCAAATCAAAGTTTGAGCTGTTAAAGGATACAAGACAGACCTCAAACAGTCACAGACACCTTGTAGGACTCCCATGATGCATTTGTCCCGCATCTGTTTAGATTTAATGCAGCGATTGTTGAATACATTTCTGTCAGATAAATGAACACAAATACATTCTCAATTCTCCCATTACTTACTACTTCAATACCTAATACTGTTTTTATGTGATGGGTGAGTGTGAATATTACTTTCTTATTTACCTACCTGTACATTTACTAGTCAGTTGAAACAGTGAGTAGTTTTTTTGGATCTCACCAGTTTCAAAAACATGCTGATGATTTGTGCAAATTACTAAAAACTATAGAGATAGAGATATAACTACACATGTACGTGAAGTTGCAATGAGTTAGAAAAAGCTGGAACATTTTTAATAGTTTTATTTGATATTGCTATTTTAGTTTTATTTATTTTCTTGTCTAAAGAGATGAAACCTGGTCCTTTAACTGCACTTTGTCCAGATAATGAGGTGTGCAAGTTGCGTTCAAAGTCTGCCTGGTGTGTCTTAGTTTTGTGTTGCTGCGAGATCATAACTTTACTTCAAGTCTCGAATCTTCGAGTCTAAAAAGAGTCTGTATCTTAAGCCCTGTTGAACATTTAACAGTAGGAGGAGGAGAGTGTAAAATGTATGACTTTAAATGTGAAGTAAAATCAAAAGAATCTGACATTTCAGGACACAGGAACTTGCATTGCGTTGCTATAAAAGTGAAATTTTCAGCCGAGGTTTGGCGAACGTTACGAACACACATGCCTGATGCTCTGTCTTACACATTTGCCGCCTCGTCTCCCCACGTACGCTCCTGTGCTAATTGAAAGCTCGCCTGTTTCATACTTTTCTCGGCCATTTCCTCCTCTGCCGCCCAGCTGCTGCTTTACCATTATAGCCACTGACCTGGTTCACACCAGATAATATATCACCCTGTAAAGCGAGCCGCCACAGAAGTCGAGCCAGAACCCGATTGTTATGCTAAGGAAATGAAATGTCACATATGAAATGCGTTAATGCTCAGAGGTGCAACATGCCGCATGTTTAACAGCACAATAATCTGGAAAATACAGTTATTTGGAAATGTTACATGAAAGAATAAGAAAGCACTGAAAGGTCGTGTGACGTCTCAGTTCTAAAACAGGAGTGCAGAGCCGGTTGATGCTCACTGACTTTCCCACCATGAGATGTGTGTAGCTTAGTTTAGTTTTGTTTGTTTTTTTATCTGAACTTGGGTGTGTCAGTGTTAATGAAGTTGCTCTGTAAGGTCAGTAATTGACACCGCAACCTCCTGAGCAGTGAAATGGAGATTTTATCTTCTATGTTTGCACCATAAAGTGAACGAGGTCAAGACAGCAGTGACAATACAGTCGACTTTCCTTGTTGGTAATTTGAGACTTCGCCAACCTCCATGCTGAAACCAGAACTCCTTTCACTCCCATCAACCCGTCATTTCACAGAGGCGTGAAAGTTACACAGCGCTGAGCAGCAATACTGCAAAAAATCAGGAAAATTTCAAATCTGTGAAGGATACGCTGAGAGTTGAAGATGTGCGTCGGCAGTCAGCAGCCTCTCTTGAGATATAAAGTCTCGTGCCCTTCTTCCTCCACTGTATCAGTGGTTTATTCATATTATTTTGCACATTAATAAAAGCCATACTTTTGATTCTTGCAGTCAGTCGTTGTCAGTGGTTAATTTTGCTTTAGAAAACTGTCTAAATCTTCCATCTGAGAAAATAGTTAAAATAACAGATGAGGGGCTTTGTTTTTTTGCAATGGACATTATTTTATGTTATATACTGTATTTTCTTCATTTTATATCATGAAAAATAAGATAAGAGAAGATGTTTATTAGACCTTTATTAGTTGCAAAGAGGGAAATTTGCAATAAAACTATAAACAATCAATAATGAGCAGTTGCAAAGTGCAATAAAGGGAAACCTCACCAAAACAAGTTGGGACTGTCTCCAATAAGTTG
>JAVQJZ010049592.1:0-13483 GCA_036025355.1 Leiopotherapon unicolor | reverse complement strand
TGAATGCTTAATACCTGTAAATATTCTCAGCGGTACAGCATATACAGAGGAACTGATATGATTTGGGATACTTCAAACTTTCGCAGTGAATTTGCACCTTCCATTTCTTTTCTTTTTATATCTGGCAGGCAGTGACGTTAAACTTTGCAACTCATTATGGTTAACTATGCTATAATTCTGCTTTAGGTGCAGACACTTTAATTGGGTGAGCATGTGAGGCATGGCACATTTTTCTTGGAAAATTCCACGGCTCTGGCTTTTTGTCACCTATTTGGCCGTCGCCATGCCACAATCGACCGCGTCCCACCACTGGGGAGAGCAGTTCCCCCAGGCCTAGGTGGCAGTGTTCTCTCTTGCTATGACACACACACACACACACACACACACACACACACACACAAATAGACAGAGGGGTTGCACACAATATTATGATTTGAAACATTGCATCAGAGTGTCATCAGGGATTGCCCACCATCATGTCATGAGCTCCTGCTCCTAACCTTTTCACCCCAGAGTTACAAAGGTCGTGCTCTGCATTCATCCCATGGGTATTATAAGCTTTGTCCATGGCCCCATTGTCATGTCAGACCTGAGCACCTAAAGCCAATGCTAAAGCTGTTCTACGGGCGTGTTTGATACTGATTCGTTTAAGGATACTCGCTGCAGAGCCATTGTGAAATTACAGTAATAGAGAAGAGTCAGTGAAATGTATTTGCGTGTCTTTGTGCGGTAGGTGACGTTAAAAGCTTGGTGACAAAGCGAGTGCAGCTTCTTCAAAGAAAGTAACTGTACCATCCACCTTTGCTCATCAAGCGACTGCAAATCATGCCGCATCTCTTTTGTGAGCGGTTCATACTCCAGAAGAGCGGGGTTATATAAAACAGGACCTGCGATCCTTCATAGATTATTACTGTGGAAACGGTCAGTGGCGTTATTCTTTCTAGTTAACTCACTCTGCTCCTAGTCCTTGTGCTTCAAGGTAAACCAAAGTCCTTGGATGCTTTAGTCATTTTACTTTTCTTTCAGCTATTTGACATTAAATCCGTTGACAGCAGAATAACGCTCACATGTAAAAAAAAAAAAAAGGCAATGCGCATTTCTTTTCCTTCACCTGCCTGACCTGTCCCTGACAGTCCGGAGCGATCGGCCTTTACACCTCCGTCTGTCCCCAGTCCCTCTTTCCTACCAAAGAAGGAAGTGGAGAGGCGTGTGTAGGCACCCAAGGGGGCTGCAATGCTAACTCTGTGCCTGTCCTCCGCACCCTCTGGGACTGGGCTTTGTTTGAGCAGCGGCCGGCTACTCAATCAAACCCTGACCTTTTCTTGCCTTGGACATCTAGTGCGCCAAATCACAAGTTCTTTCTCTCACGGTGTTTTTACTGTGTGTCATATCACATATTCACTCATTTTGAGTGCAGAAGCATTGTGTGTCCACAGAGGAGGAAGAGTGAAAAATGGCTTTCAATTGTTGCGGGCATTGTGCGAGACAGGAGGACCGTCTTTGCGTTTCTTTCTGACAGCAGTCTTTTTCAGCCACAAGTATAGAGACCCGGTGAAAGAAATGAATAGATGAATGGATAGAGGGGGAGGGGCAATATTGATCATGTTTTATGAGCTCGCCAGTCTGACTAGTGAGGCGACGGCGAGGAGCTGCCACTTGTGTTTTTGTCCCAAAGATCCTCCATCACAACACTCATGTCCAAGGTAACAATCAATCTATCAATAAAAAAGCAAAACAAACAAAAGGCAGAAAATGATGCATCACCCTAACACCCCTCCACCCCTCGCTATGGTTGCCGCAAACAAAAAACAATGACAACCGAATAGATTTGAGCGAGCGCATGAAGGCCCTACTACAAACAGGGGTTGGTTGGGGGGGGGGGGCGTTGGCGCTAAACACAATTCAGCCTTATCGTCTCTCGTAGGCTTCCCTCCCTGAAATGATTGTTTCACTCAAATAAACAGATTGAATATATCATGCATCCTTGGTGTAGATAGAAATAAATCTTTCAAATCTGCTTTTTCTTTTCTCTCTCTCTCTCTCTCAACAAAGCAATTTCTTAGCCCGCATCTCTCTGACTGAGGAGGCCGTCTCTCATAAATTCACTCCGGCAAGTGCATAAATCTCCCTTAGAGATAACATCAGGTGTGGATTGACGAGAGCTAGAGAGCAGCAGGGACATGGTAAAGTCTATGCATGTTTGCACTGCTGGCATGAGTCTTTCCGGGCGTGCGCACATTTTCTAAGCACCTGAGACTGTTTACTGTGCGTGTGCATTTTGTCGCGAAGGTTTTATAGGTGCATCTGCTGTCTGTCGTTTATTTTCGACATTATACACGTGTTTGCGGGCTGTGCGGATGATTTATACGATTGATTTTAACGGGTGATTATCCACCTGCTGCAATGCAAATGATCTGTCCTAATTTTCTTAGTGGACAGCGCGGCCTTGCCTGCAGTGGCTTCAGTTGTTGTCGGGACGATAGAATCCGTTTGTCCCCAATAATACATTCAACTATATTCAACTTTGTCCGGGATTGTCCTGCGCCATTTCTCTTTTAATCCCCATCATCTCTCCCACACTCTCATCCTCATCCTTTTGTCTCTCGTTTTTCTTTTCTCCCCTTCCAGCTTCCTCGTCCTTCCCCTCCCCATGTTCTCACTCTCTGCCACCATGCAGCCCCGCGGTTACTCTCTGACTTGTGTGCAGTTTAATAATCATTAGGACTGAGCCCCTAATGAATAAAGTCACTCGGACTAATTGCTCGCAGTGTTTCAAGATACGAGAGAGCGTGGAAGGCAATGAGAAAAAATGAGAATGTGGACGTTTAATAGCTTGTTGGCGGAATTTTAAAGAGGTAATTAGAAGCACTTACAGTAGGATGACCGCACACCGCTTGTTTGTTTTTTTGCAGTACATGATAAATCTTTTGGTTGATGGAGTGAGGCGGCGCCAAGCCTCGGAAAAAGAGTGCGGACGGAAAACGGAGAGAAAAACAATTCCAAGATCATTCTGGTTGAAAATTAGACCACAAGGGAAGAGGGCGGGATCCATTTCTTTCTATGATCTGGACATTTGACAAGCATGACAGCCGCTCAGATATGTGTATTTAACAAGTGTATGACCACAAATTGTGTTGTTTAGCAGAGTGAATTGTTTAGGCTCCATTATTGTTATTGAGGCATTTAAATTCCAACCTCTAACCACATCAACGCTGTCGTGTCCCCTTGAGTGTGATTGATCCAGAGGCCCGCATGCAAATATAATTTATGTCTCAACAAAATGCATCTGGGGATTGTGTGCCTCTGGCACACACACACACACACACACACACACACACAAACACTCTATTACATCAACACTCAGTAAAACCAAGAATTGAAAGTTTTGTCCCCACAACAGAAAATTGTAAGTGTTGTGAGGTGAGGACCCTGTCACTCTGGATCAAACATATTAGTAGCCACTGAAGTGCAGGTGGACAGGTGTAGCTTAGCCCTGGGGCGACACAGTGTCCTGGGGAGACTGCATGCTACCGGAGCAGTGCGTGTGTGTGTGTGCCTGTGTGAGAATGATTGTGTTGTTTTGCTCCAAACACTCTCAAAGGAGAACGCAGGCGTATTGATTTTCAGCACCAGCCATAGAAGGGAGTCAGATATTGGCATTAAACCCTTTTGACATGTTGCACCCAATGAACACCACATTGTACACTTGATGTGACACACAAGCAAAGGACTGGTGCGCGAGCTGCAGACTGGATATCATCAAGCATGTGCAGTCAAGGCACACGGTGTCTGTGTGTGTGTGTGTGTGTGTGTGTGTGTGTGTGTGTGTGTGTGTGTGTGTGCGCGCGCGTGTGTGCGCGCGCGTTCGCGCGTTCGCACAGGGAGCAGAGCCCTCACAGGAGTTTCTCTCTGAGCTCAAACGCTGCTCAAATTCCGCCAAAGACAAAAGTCGGAGACGTGAATAAAAATATACATACCCAAACATTTTTTTATTTATCACACCTGAACATTGTGCACAGGCAAACCTCCGCGCCTGATAAGCCAGGCATGCAAAATGGACTGCCTCTTCACGCTAAAACATGGCCCAAAGCGCTCTCTCATTCTCTCTCTCACTCCATTCATCTTTTTTCCACTATCAAGGCGTTTCCAATTGGAGGAAACTGATGTTTCCTCTTGCTTCACACCCTGGCTAAATTTCTTTGCCCTTTGATGTTTCTTCCTCAAGTGGCGGCCTGCATCCCTTCACCAGGAACGACCGTGATGACAAATACGCACGGATTTCAACTCACGTTGTTCCCTAGCAACGGAAGACGGTATTGTACCCCCCCCCCCCAAAATCTCCGTACAGTCATACTCGGCTTCACCAACGTCCTGGTGAAGTAATGCCGCCCATGCGAAATTGCTTCAGAGCCTTACTGGGTGCGAGAGTGGGGGAGGTGGGGTTACCGCTGGGTGAGTGTCCATCAGGGAGATGAAGGGATAGGACGACCAAGTGAGGGGGTTGGGGTTATGGGTAGTAGATGATGGCCGTTTGGCTTTCACTTAAGCAACCAGTTATGTCCATCTGTTTCATTCCTCACTTTACTTATAAAGGGTTAACCCCAACTGCAGACAGGCATTTATTCTGTTATAAAGATACTTTTGGGAAGATTTTGATAGTCATTCAGTAAGTCATCATTTTTTTTGTATTAGGGTTGCAACATACATTTCATGAATGGAAAGAGCCAACCACCACCACCAACTCTGCATGTAAGATTCACCATTAACACAGACGAGCCACTGTTCCTCTTAATGCGCACACATTCACAAAAACAGCTACACACTCGGGCAAGCACTCTGTAAAAACTGCCTGATACGCTTATTTGCATAACCTTTTTTTTACTTTTCCTCCTGACTGTCATTTCCTGCCCGAGAAGAAAAAAAAAAAAGCAGAATGCCATATGTATGAGCATCAGGGCAAGTTGTTATTTGCTCAGCCCCCATGGCGGGCTCCATTCGAGGAGACTCCCTGCGATGGATAGCTGCCATGCTTTAGCCCCAGGAGCAGGGCTGTGGTACATACAGAAGGTACACACACATTTTTCATTGCTGTTTTCCAACCTGTGCAATTCAGAGCTGGGTCCCCCGCTTGCTGCTCTGTGTGGAGGCCCACTGTAATTCAGTGAGAGCCAGATGTCAAGAGAGGCAGACCCCCTCAAATACAGATGGGTGTTTGTGTTTCAGATTATCATTTGCTGGGTGTTAGCGAGTAATTACGGATTAAGGATTTGTTTAAGGGTATTGATCTAGTAAATGCGGTTTGTGTGCATATAGTGGGGGGAGTGGCTGTGGTGGTGGTGGTGGTGGTGGGGGGGGGTTATCTGTCTGCACGCCATCAAGGATTTGTCCACATACATGAGCCGCGAAGCAGGTGGTGACAAAACAACCCCCTCAAATGACAGAATGATCCTTCTTATAGGTCCAGGCTTCTCTCCTGTCACACTGGTTTTGGTAATGCGGGTGGCCCTGCATGCACGGGCAGGCTAAACATGCGCAAAGATGAAGGCCAGACAGGCAATCTTGCCCTGTCAGTTATGCCAAACCCTCGGTGTCCTCTTCTCCCATTGTTATCAGTATGTGTGATATTCGCATAGAATCACTGGAGGGATGGGGGGTTGTGTATCTGAATAAAACCATTATCCACAAAAGATTTTAAATCTCTAAAAAAACTGCTTTTAAGTAGTTGTCATCTTGGAAATTAAACAGGAAACAGGGACACAATTGATGCGGATCACCTTTAAGAGATACAAGCAGTTAACTGAGGCGGTCAGCCAAAGGGTGAAGCGGCATGTGATTGGTTGCAACAACTTGAGGCTCTTGTTTTAGCCGTTGTATGGCTTTAATTCCATTGCCCTGAACACTATTTGATAAATTGAGCTGGTTGCCTTAGAGACAAGTGGCAATAAAAAAAAAGAGCGTTCCTAATGTTTTCAGCGGCAAAAGAGGGCCCGCCCGTGAGAGCCCTGAAATAAAAACAGCCCTCCCTTTGTTGATATCAATTACCAGGTGACTGTTAATCAATTGCAGTGACTGCATAATGATTTGTTGTCAGATGTTTGAGGAATGTGCAATGGCGGCCTGAGTTGATTTTCTCCTTTTCTTTCTTTTTTTCCTTTTTGGGTTCCGGTTGACATTTCCCTCTCAAGACAAAGACGTGGTGAGGTAAACAATCTCCTTTTGGGCTGGTTTCATCTCCATTTGGATCCCCCTGTTGTTGGGCAACTCTTTTCTTTTTAAGTAACAGAGGAGAAGCTGATTGTTCTTTTGCTCTGTAATTTTCTACTGATGGGCTCTGCCAGCTCCGTCTGCAGCCACAAAAGCCCGCTTGACAACTCGACAATTACCGCCACTCAATCGGGATAGAAATGCTGCTGCCGGTGCTTGTTGTTGTTGCATTGCTTTCCCAGCCTTCCAAATCGCACAACATTAAATGCTTCATGGTGGATGCAGATCCCAGATGCAATTCAGCATGCTTTTTTTTTTTTTTTCTAAAAATTGCCTGACGCTGTTGTGATTGATTGGTTCATCGAGGCACAATAATTACTGGGATGAAAAGCAGCTCAGAAATGCGTCTTTGTGGGATGTAACAAAGACCCAAAGTTGGAAAAATCTCCTGTTGCTGATAATGTTTGCTGAGTGGTTTCCTTCATTTCCTGTACCCTAGTACACAGATAAAGAGTCTTATTTTACGGTTCGTTAGTTTTGATTAAGAAGTAATGGGGCTTTCAAACATTGTCTCGTGATAAGGTAAAAACAGTTGATCGGGATACTGCCGCTTATATCGCACGTGCGAGCGAGAGCTCCACTTCTCTGTCCCTGCAAAATAAACAATTTGCTTGTGATTATCGTTCCGAAACACACATGTATTACTTTTGAAAGTGCTGTACCAGTGCTTTCCCATGATAGACCTCAAGTTTGACTGGTCCTCCTCCCTCACACTGCTCCATTATGCTGCTGTCTCCAGAGCAGGAGCATAGTTCTATTTGGAGCCCAGCAAAGCTCTCTGCTAATGCCCCCAGGGATGCAGCATCATATCTGGCCAGGAGCGATGCAGAGACGTCTAGTGGTGGAGGCTTTGTGGCTTGCCTTTTACCAGCACATCTGGCTCCAGAAGATTAGTGTGCTACTGGACCCCAGGAAAATACACATCACGTGTACTTAAAGGAACACAAAAACAACAAGCCTCGGAAATGCTTTCCGGAGCGGTTTGCAGGGGGAAGAAATAAAGCCCTGCCATAAACAGATTTGAGTATGTCAGAAAAAATTAATGCAAATATAAATGTAAATATGCAGAAATTAGATTTTTCAGAGAACAGGGAGTTAATCAAGTGGAAGTTGCTTTTTAAAACATGCCATCAGTCGCCCGCGGTTCCTCTGTCGTCTCACTTGCCCTCTAATGTCTCTCAGCACTTTGGGCTTTTAATGCGCGTCTTTGAAAAATGCCCATCTGACCAGCACATCCATTTTTCCTTTCCTCCTTAATGACAATTGTGTATTTATCTGTCCCTGGTTTGCCGCCGCGTTGGTAAATAATACACTCCAGAATGATGAACAATCCATCGTCGGACATGTTACGGCAGCCTCGTAATGAACTGAAGTCATTTGTGTGGCAGTAATTACACACTCCTCTGATTAAAGATGGCTGTGCTGGATAGTATTTGGGTAATTATTCCCTTTTGCTCTATGTGATAAGCTCATAATGTCCAGTTGAAGGGAGGAGGGGAGGGGGAGAAAGTTAATGACATGCTAAGGCTGGTTGGAGTGAATATCCAGTCGCTTTTCCTCAATCACTCACTCCCTTGGCCTCTGTCGCCCCTGCAGCACGACTGACTATCTTTATGTGTAGTGTCCCAGCATGTCGGCACTGGCCAGGCTAAAGTAATTGCAACTGAAATGGCCTGGTTGCACCGAGTCCTCGTTATATGAATGCTAATGACGGCTAGTCTCAGTTCTTTGGGGTTAACGCAAACACGTGACCGCCCCACCAACAATGCTAATTAAAGTCTGCTTTTTTTTTTCCCCCTCCTCTTCTTCCTCTAATTCCGTGCTCCATGGTTGACCTAATCCTTCTCCTTATCCCTACTTGCTGTTTGTAATTAAGACTCGCCTCCCTCATCTCTCTATTTAGCCACTCTGTCAGCTCTGCCTGCTCTCGCCTCAGCCAAGGGCCGTCTCTCCTTCCAGCGGCGTGTACCTTGATCTCCCCTCCGGAGTGGCATCCTCTCATCTCGCTAGAGGTTATATTTTCCTCAGCCCGGGCCACACCCCCTGCAACTACCTTCATCCATCACACGCGCGCGCACAAACATCCATTTGGTTGAACAGCGTGACCCCAAAGACAGTCGAGGCACAGGGGAGTTGAGAGCTTGTGATGCCAGTGATCAGTCAGCTTCATTTAGAATTTTTCTGGCATTAAGGACTCTTGAGGGCTGAGGAGATCTCGCATGTTACCTGTCATACCTTCATCTGTGTTCACCTTAAAGCTCCGATGGCACCAGGTAGCGGCACCCCCCCCTCCCTCTCACACACACACACACACACACACACCGTCAGCTGCAGAGGTCATTGTGTGTTGTTGGCGTGTGTTTTGTCGTGCATGCTCCTCATCTCCGTGTGTTCCAGTTGAGCTCAGGGTTAGCATGTTGACAATGAAGAATTTTAGTCAGCCAGGCGCGAAATGAGAGAAAGGAGGCAGCCGCTGTTCGCCGACCACACGACGGTGACCGCGTCACAACCCCGGACATAACATTTTCAGAACCTTGTGCCACGCAGGGGGGGCAGTTGACTCCCCTGAAGACAGCACCCCTGGTTATATAATGAGTCAGACAGAATTAGAGCAAGGTTAACAAAAAATGCTTAACCC
The DNA here is from genome assembly GCA_036025355.1 of Leiopotherapon unicolor. Taxonomy (NCBI): domain Eukaryota; kingdom Metazoa; phylum Chordata; class Actinopteri; order Centrarchiformes; family Terapontidae; genus Leiopotherapon; species Leiopotherapon unicolor. The sequence continues at coordinate 4,581 of JAVQJZ010049592.1, read as the reverse complement.
CTGCTCCCTGAGTCTTACCATCTCATCCTCACCAGGCGACCTTACTGTTGGACCCCTAACCCAGACCAGCAAATTCCCACGATTAGTCTTGTATTGCAATTTACAGAACACATTATCTTTTAACAGGGCTCCACATGATGAACCTTGTGCTTTTTTCCCCATAAGTGGCCATTAAATGCAGCAGTTGTTTGGCCACTGGAATGCTGAACTGAGCAGATTGTTTGTCTGGTTCTGGCTTATGAAGTGCTCAGTGCTTTACCTGCACAGCCGAGGCCCATACCAGAGTCGATGAAACAACACAAAACAGGTTCAAATGCAGTTTCATACGGTTGCCCTTTAAGACTTGGAGCGGTGACAACCTGCACCGTTTTAACTAAAAAAAAACAAACAACAAAGAAAAAAAAAAAAAAAAGCCAGAGTAAAGACCAAGACAGAGACAGAATCCTGCCAACAGACCAGAGCCCAGTGCCCACAGAGGGGTGCTGTGGGGCGCCATCTCAGACAGAGAGCGGCACAGGGAAAAGCAGAAGAAAGCAAAGCGAATGGGCAGTGAGAGGTGGCCCCGGTTTATCGGCTGCGGCAGGCTTGGCGCGGCTTCCCAACGCTCTGGGGGAGCCCAGTGCTACCGTTTTAATGAATGTAAACGAGGACGGAGGGGACTTCCGTTAATGCTTAGCAGCGCTTTGGAAGATGCCAGGAACAGGGGCTGCACAAGCCATGGCGAAACTGGCAGCGGCCGTGGCACATGCCCAGGAGAGAGGCGCCAGGAGCCGTTTGTTTGACAAGGCCCAGAGATGGAGCTCATGCTAAGAACAGAGGGGCTTTGTAGTCGGGGCCAGATATGCTGGAGCACAGGCGGGCACACACGCTCACACATATGGGCAGTGCTCCTGCATCCAATGGACTTACAAGCCCACGGTACAGATAACACACACTTTTTCTGCATTCTCACACCAGCACGTACACTTTTGTTTTTGTGTATACAAGACTTGGACAAAACTTGGAGCAGCGTGGACTCCCCGGCCTTCGTACATGCAGTCATGCGCCAAAACATGGGGGCAAAATTAATATACAACAAACTCTTAAGACAGGCAGACTCACCGTGCATGCTGTTGATCCCTCTCGGTGCACAGGCGCGCACAAACCTCTCCCGGCTGTGGTCATTTTCCTGCCATGATTTAAACAGTTGTTCCAAGGCCTCTTCCAGCCACCCCATCCACCACCACTCCCCAGCCCCTTCCCCCGTTCTTCTTCTCCCCATCTCTCTCTCTCTCTTCTTCTCATCTCACCGAGAATGAAAGTGACATTTTTGAGCCTGCATCCCTCAACTCGCACTCCGCCGCCGCTCGGGCTTGACAGCGGCACATTCAAGGCAGTGTCAGGCTGAAATTATACTGTCTGTGAAGCTCAGTAACGAGGCAAGGCATACACACGCGCCGTAGAACAAGCACACCCTGGAGCTGTGAGAGTCAACCTTCGCCTTTGAAGAGTGATGAGGAGTAGAAGGAAGAATCAAGTGGATGAATGAAAAGGAGTGTTTGTTTTTTTTTTTTACGCCGCAGTTTATGGAGTCCGTTTCATCTGATACTTGAGGATTGCAGGTTCAATATAAATGCGCGCAGTCTTTTAATTTACCACAAACGCAATTTCCCCTTTTAGTGGTAGCTCTTTGATTAAACTAAACGATGGGGGAGTGATTTTTGATGTTGTGTCAGACAAATGCAACAATCATCTCAAAAGGTGAAGACACTGAAAGCAGCATTGCTTAACGCACGCTTGCGACATACACAGTTTCACTGGGAGCAGCTCTGCTAACTATGTAAATCAGCCAGAGGATGACATCACAGTTAGCGAAAGGTCAAAATACTCCACTGAGCCTCCAGCTCCGCATCACTGACAGCTGACACGGAGACGACCCTCCAACAGCAGGAGCACTGCTTTGTCAGTGTGGTGGCTGCACATTGCTGCCTGTCACTCTCGGCAGATGCTCTGTTGCTTGTGCAACTGGGATGTGTTGTCAAAGGTTGTGTTCATAACTCAAACTACCCCACGCTCCCCCCCTGTTTAATTTGGCACAGTATCTAAAGATGATGGTGATATTGGCATGATGTATGCAAAAGTTGTGACTGCAGCAAAAACAGTCTGAAGGGTCTGGAAGAGGCTAAAAAAAAAAAAAGACTGTTCCTTTGAAGGGTAGCGGTATCATCCTAAGGAGTGTTTGCTAATGTTGCTTTTCCTTATCTGGCAGTGAATGTGCTGTCGAGTCATTCCCTTCTACTCTGACTCAAATCATGTGCTGCATACTGCAGGCTAACCTTAATGGAAGATTCTTACCCAATCCTCTGCCCATGACGGGCGCTCTCCCCGGCCAAACTGCAACTGCTACTGACACAACTCGTGACACAGCCCAGGAGGGAGCCAAATGTAGGCACAGAGAGGGGGCTAGGGACAGAGACAAAGAGGAGGGGCCAGTGGATGCCACGTCTTCAGCCCTTCTAAAAAAAAAGAAATGTCTGTGGCATATTTCTGCCGCCATGGAAACGTACCTTGTGACAGCACCTGCCCCCTGCATAAGCTGGCCCAGCCGTGACCTGCGGCATTCCAGGTCAAACCTGAAGCAGCATGGGGAACAAGTTAGATTAGACGACGACATAGAGAGACGGGAACATGAGAGAGATTACGCACCCTGGGATGAGGCTACAATTACAGTCAGCTGGGTGGGGGCGGCGGGGTGGTAGGATGAGGGGGTTTGCAGCGCCGGTGAGCTTGGGAAAGTAAGCTGCACTCAGACTGCTACGAGAGCTCAAGTCTCACGTGTGAGGAAAATGGGGGATACTTGAGTCTAAAGTTTCCATGAACAAATCGTTCTGCGGGTGTAAAGTGCATGTTAATGTTCAACACAAAAATCTGCACATTGTTAAAACTGTAACTAGGGACATTACATCAGGGAAATCAATTATGTTGCCATGCAGGTTTAACCATAACAAGGGTGGCAAGAGACAAGCACCCATGCAGGTGTCACGATTCCAACATACACTTTGATATGTCTGCAGGACATTTTAAGTTTTGGTGAAATCTAATCCATGACTGTCTTATTTATTTTATTTATCTGTAGCATGCTGAAGTATGATTGCATTTACACAATGCTTTACTGCAAAAATAAAAGTTCTCGAAGTTGTTTTGCTGGATTTGCACTTGGCTATTTGATCAGATAAAGACTCGCAAACTTGCCATGTGTAAATGAGGTCTCTGATGTATGTGCCCCCATTCAGAACCTCCTCTGGAAACAGATTGTTCAGGCTCTGCTTTCCAGAAAGCGGATGGAGTTTCAGTCCCATGACTGAGCTGCCAGTGTGGAATTGGAAAGCCAGCTAACACTGGCAGAGTCTCTTTCTCACTCGCACATTTGCGTTTGTGGGTTGCTGGGGAGGGGGTGTCAGTTGCCTCTCTGCTCAACATGTCGGCATGCAACACTGGCCCTCCCCTCCTCCTCACACAAACACACACATAGGCACACGTCACCCCTGTCTGCTGTCTAATGATATGTCCTACTCTGCCCCTGCAAAGCGAGACCATGAATGGGCTGGAAAAGTGGGGCCCCACACAGAAAGTGTGCTCGCCCCATGACGTGTTCAGCATGGGGGAAACTTGAATGGGAAGGTGGCGTGGAGAAGGACTGGAGAAAGAATATCTCACATATTAAGCTGAAATATCAGATTTCTTGGCTGAGACGCGCTGGGACTATTTAAATGATATCCAACCAAGAAATGTTCTCGTGCTTTTAATTATTCAGCAAAACCCTACCAACCCTTCTGTGTGCTTCAGAGAGTGCTGTAATTGATTGCAACTTTCAAATGCTCATAAGTTAGTGTCAAAGCGATGCTCGATGGGAAAGAAAGCCAACATGCTCAATCAGTACGTCCCTGGGATCGACATTGAGATGCGGCGCACTCCATTGTATTTGACAGAGCGTTCCCCAGTAGCTGCACAAGTCCACGGAGCTGGAGCTGGAGAAGCTTCAGCGTTAGCGTTGGGGATCTGCCCTTGCCCTTGGTGGACGTGTGTTTAAGACAGGCGGGCAGCTGTTGGTGCCGGCTGGAGGAGCTGCTTTAGAGGCAGGGGTCCATCCCGTAAATGGAGCCGTGCGGTTCTGATGGATAAGCACATCAGTTCCCCTCCTGCAGGGTCAAACAAATGGAGGGTAGCACTGAGCCTGTATCACTCATGATGAAGGAGGCAGGGGAAGGAGGGGTGAAAAGGACTAGGGTAAGGAGAAAAGTCGTAATTTTAATTGGTTCATTGATTAATTTATTTATTTTTAGACAACATGAGTCATTCACAGCCCTCAACTTTCAGGACAACTTTTCATCACCGCAAGGCAGATTGTGAAGAGTCAGAGTTAAAGGATGAGCTTTAAAATGGCTGTAAATAAAATGAAAACACAAATGGAAATTAGTCATCAGAAATGGAATCCTCATTTATGTAACACAAGCTAAATCAGTACTGCAGTACTGCACTTTTTCACTGAAAAACAGCTGAATTCAGATATTCACTAGTCAATGATTAAATGTTTGGGAGTCA
>JAVQJZ010049517.1:0-14704 GCA_036025355.1 Leiopotherapon unicolor | reverse complement strand
GGTAGCTTGAAATCTACCCAAACAACATCAAATCAAAACATATTGGTTTAATTTCCTACAGGTAAATACTTTTTATCTGTGTTTGATTCAGCTGTTTACTTCCTTGGCAAGTTGTATTTTTGATTGTGGGGTGATTGCGCACTGTATAAAACACAATAAAAACACATCTGTCATTCATTTGCAATCGATAGTTTATGGATTTTTTTCCCTCTCTCACACAAGCGCAAACCCAATCTGGTGTATATTTAATGTGAAGTTGCGATAACACATTGATTCTCTTGGTCTCAGCGTGTAAACCCAAAATGAATCTAGAAATTATTACCAGAGGAGAGCGGGCTAGGCTGTTATTTAGCACTGCACCTATCCCCGACATAATGTGAAACACGAATCAGTGGTTAAAAAAGAAAGAAAGAAATCACCGGAGGAGATGTTTTCATATCCCCTCTGTGATTTATGTGACATGCGACATTTACAGGGAGATGTTCCAACTGTGCCCTTGAGAGAGCTTCGAGCGGCATCTGATTTTTCAAGTTCTTTCCCTGTGCAGGAGGATGAAGGGAAAAAAAGAAAGCTGAAACTTCGAGGAATGGTGGTTTGTTCTCCGTCTCTTCTTTGATGGCGACAGCTTCACCATGGAATGCTGATCTAATCATCTCCGTTGGGAGAAATTGTTCAGGACAAAGTAGTCATTAGTCTTTCCACTTTCGCTTGCTGGAGATAGTTTCCACATAGAGGCAAAGTGTGTGTGTGTGTGCAGCAGGTGATTTTTTTCTCTCCTGAACTGAGGATTTGACCGTTGCATTAGTCCACAGGGCAGAGACCAGGGATTAAGCAGTATTGGATCAAGAGATAAGTGAGTTTTCTACCCCGGGAGGGTTATTCCACTTTGGAGAAACACATTCAAATGAGGGTTTCAGTGTGGTTGTACAGTTAGAAGATCTGCCTTTTAATAATTTACTCATTAGCACAATGCCGCTCCTCCAAAGCGGCTCAAAGGTCTTTCACATTACAGCCTCACACATTAGGTCTGAGTGGGATGCTAATCCAGGACTCATTGGTGTGACTCTTTAAATTATATGTAGCAATAAATATGTATAAATTGCACGTCAGTAATTTGATTCATTACCTGTACTGTACTTAGATTTAGTTTGACCTTGTTTTCATTCAAATTTCCATTAATTGAAGTAATAAATATCCATGTTTTGTTGCCATACTCTGCTAAAAAGCTAATTCTTAAACACACGCAGATTTTATTTGTTTTGAGAGGATATGTTTTAAATTTCATCGCCTCACAATTAGTCTCTCTCATTCTGCTTCTGTTGTCCTCACATCTTAAGTGACACCTGCATTATCCCATCCTAAAAGAGCATCACACAAAGTAATATAGCAGGACTATCTGAAGGCAAATGTTGAGCATGATAATCAATCGTAATGTTGACCATCATTCGACTGTTCACTAAACTCCTCTACTGAACAGCAGTTGTCCAGTCATAAAACATGAAGATGTGGTAAACTGATTTTGGATTGTGGTTTCTTGTTTTTTTTTTTTACTCTGCACTGTTCAACAGATGCAGGACCGACCAGGGTCTACCATGTTTCCATCCAAAAGTCTTACTGTGCAACTCAGGCACAAGGCAAGGCAGAACCCAAAAGCAGGACAGGCCAAAAAGATTTTTAGCAGTTTTAGTAAGGAAAAGTCTCTTCAATGAAACCCAAAAAAAGGCAAACAAAATCCCTTGAAATCCCCCTTGAAATCCCACTTGAAAAACTAAACTAATACAACTCAAAAATGTACTCATGGAAGCAACAACACAAGCCAATCTGGCAACAAGACAAGGGAAGACGCTGACTATATATACAAACGAGGTAACAAGGAACAGGTGAACACAATCAGGGCGGGGCAGACAATCAAACAGGCGGGAAACACACAATGGCAGGAAGTAAAGGGACCTGAAACATGAGGGAGACCTGATTTCAAATAAAACATGACACGCCAAAACAAGGAACCAGAACCATGACAGACATACAAACTTAACCTGAGGAGACATTACAGAACCAGCCAACAGACATGACATTCAAAACGATAATCAGGACATGACAACAACAAGAAAACCAACTAAGCACACTGAATACAAGATGACATGAAACACTAGACAAGACCAGAAACTAAAACCTCACAGACATGGAATGAAACACAACCGACATGAAAACTTTACATGACAAGACATGAAAAACGAGACAAGACCAGAAAACAAACCGGACATTGAGCGATCATGACTAAAAGTGATGCAAACATGAGCCTGATTTTGGGAAAGATCTGCAAGAGAAAATGCACTTTTACAAATATTTTGAGTTTCTGTCAAATTTTCTGCATTTCCACTCCAGTTTCTTTATGTGCAGTGGATATGATTAATAAACTGCATTTGCACCGGGGCATGATTGGTGCAGCAACAGTAACTAAGTGCGGTGCTTAATGAACGGTCAGTTCTGCATCTGTTGAGCAGTTCACAGCCAAGGTTTCAGAGCTGAGCATTAATCAGGTTTATTACTTTAAAATACAGCAAAAGGCAGCTTATAAAGCAGCTGTGAGACTGAACACTTCAGCAATAAAAACACACTAAGCTGCATATGCATTAGATCCTGTATTTGGCTGTGCTCTAAGGCCCACTTATGTCTGCAAAAATGCTACTTAAAGGTCTGAGAGAAGCCACACTTCATCAAACAGCCCACTTAAAATTGCTGAATTAGGGTGAGACTGTAAAGTAAACAACTTATAGGTAACAGCAGGCCAAACAGAGCGCTCCCAGAAGGTCCAAATATTCTGATTTGACTTCAGAGGTAATTAACACTTTCTCAGATGCACACCAGTGCTCACGCTTACACTGTTTACAGCACTTATTTATTCAAGAATACAGACTTATTGTCCATCATTCTTTCAAGCAAATCTAAAACACTTAATAAATGAGAGTGCTGTTCAAGCTGGAAGAAAAAAATTTATTCATAAATTTGGGACCTAAGCCAAAATCAGCGCTGCCATTTCAAGTATTGCAAGCGGCTACTAAATGAAGTGCAGCTTTGCTGAGAAATAAATGATAGAAATGTCAATATGTTTCCTCATCCGTGACTTGTTAAAACTATTAAGGAAAGAGTTTTTTTTTCTTCCCCTCTTCCAAATCGCAGAGTCACTCTCTTTGTCTTTGGATCATCTATTATTGCTGGAGGCCAATGTAATTGCACAGAGCCCATTTTCTGATTCAGCACTTCCACCGTGTTAGAAAAGCAATCAGGACTGTCCCACAGCGATCCGGTTTATTGCTCCGCTCGCTCCGTCTTATTTCAGATGATGTGAAGTGAAACACGGAACAATGTGCGGGTTATGCTCTCGGGGCAAGTCAGGGGGGAAGTTTTTCCTCCATCGTGTCGAATAATTGTGTGTGTGTGTGAACTCTCCATCTGCAGGGGACATCCTCGCTGCTTAGGTTTGCACAACAGGAAGATCTCCTCTATTGTCTCATCAGTCAGGATTTTCTCTTTTTTTCTCCTCTGCACTCTTTCCTCCCTCTCTTCCTTCTTCTCCTCTCGGCCTCATCGCCCTGCTCAGCTTTACATCTTGCTCTTCTTTTCTCCCCTTGTATTTGTTGTTTATCAAAGCCGTTTAACTCATAAACACACAGTCATTTTTTATGCAAATGAAACCTGCCACATTAAATTACTCTGAAAGATAGAGCGCCCACAAAACAGGGTCAGCCTCTGTTCAGCTTGTGGAGTCCTGCAGTTTAACGTGACAAAACACAACTAATATGTTACTGTGTGAAAACATCGATATTGCATTCATTAAAACTCTATTAGAAATGTATTCCATCACATTTGGGAGATTCATCGAGCATGTCTGATACAGTTCGGCTCATTTTATTGATTATGTCTGGAGCAAATCCAGCTCCAGAAATACTAGTCTGACCCATTTGTCTATTTTAACTCAAAACCAAAGCAAACAGATCGATTAAAAGGGTCTCTATTAAGATCTGATCAAGATATACAGCATAAAAAAAACCTCAGGGCTTGCAAGCTTGCTAACTGAGTGATGTCTTTGTACAACTGATTCCTCTCTCAAATGATTTCTTTTGTGGAGTGGTTGCACTCTGATGAACAAGGTTAAATAAAAGTGGTTGCTGCAATAAAGCGAATAAGCTGTGATAGCTTTCTCCATTTTGGACTCTCTCTGTTACCCCCAAAGGTCACACTGGAAAGACTTGCTGCTATTCAGTGCCGCAAATTCTCATATCAGAGTTTATTAAAGTTGAATTTGATGCCAAAATGTTTGGTTGACTTGCATTGCCCTCACCTATCGCAGCAGTCCTGTTAGACAGAATTGATTTTGCTGAGAAATTTGGCCTCTTTAATTGCAGGTGTGATTGAGCCTTAAAACCAGAAATGGGTGGTGCTTCCTTATCATGTGCAGGTGGAATAACTCCATCTAAAAGCTTATGACTGCCGGAGACTCTTCTTTATTGGAAAGCCAAATCATATTCAGTCCAAATGTCCTCATCAAATGAAAAGTCCCACCATTCCTGTACTTTTATACTATATAAAAGCAGGTCCTTTTCAATTCCATCTGAAGACCTTAAGACTAAAACCATGATCATTTAGTCTTTCAGTGTCTGGTACTTATCTAAATTGTCTCACTTATGACTTCATCATGTTTTGGCATCTCTTTTTCAGCAAACAAAAAGACATTTTCCTTCCTGTTGTCAAGCCAAATTACAGCGCCGCCAACTTAAACTGTCATTTGTTTCCGTGTCTAATTATTGAATAACTCCCCAACTGAGTGTGAGGACTGGAGGGGAGAAGAGAGGGAGAACGATTGAAGACGTTTCTGAGGGGACACAAAGACTCGACTGTTGCCAGACATTTGCCTCTGAATGGGCCTCGGCCGAGAGTCCGAACTGAGCACGCTCCGAGAGAGAGTAATAGAGCAGGAAAAACCCGCACCTGTGGCCGTTCTGTCAACAAATGACAAGCGATCAGTGATCTCCGTTGTGATGGGGCTTACCAGACACACAAACCCACGCACACAAAAAAAACACACACACAGAAACCAGACAGGAATTTCTGGTCTCCCCCCAGACAGGTGCTTATTAAGACAGCAAAGCCCTTCTTTTCTTCCTCTTCTTGTGCCCTACTTGGTGGAGGTCAAGAGAGTGAATATGAGAAAAAAGGCAAAAAAAAAAAAGAAAGAGAGATGAAGATTTCTTCCAGACCACCCACCACAGCCACTGTCCACAGGATTTTTTTTTCCTCTCCCACATAAGAAATCAGAAAAGTGGGACAGGATGCCAAACTTTAGCTCATCTCGTCGGTTTGCCAACTGTTTGTACTGCAAACACTGCACAGCTCTGTTTGGGATAAATAAGCAATGAATGGTGTTTTCTGTTTACGAGCTGAAAGCAGATAGGCTTTGTGCAGCGTTAAAGTTTCCCGGGAAGCTGTTTTGGAATTCCCAAACAGATGGAAGGAAATCCATATAATTCACGAGGCCTTTGAAACCAGCTTAGAGGCTTTCAAAATGTTTTGTTTCTCTTTGTCCCCTGTCTTCTTTTAGCAGCACTTTACATTATAAGTCCTTTTAAAGTTTGTTTCTCCGTGCTGCATTTCACGACCAAGCGATCTGCTCCACCCCCCTTTTCTCAGAGATAATAACTCCGGACAATCCTCCGTTCCTCCGTTCTGTTGAGCGCAGCAGTGTGAAGCAAACCCTGCTTTTAATATTCCTGCTATTGTTGTGGCTTTCCTCGCCCCCGTCGTTAATCTGGAAGTTGTTTGATATGTGAAGCAAAAGTGCTTGTGGGGTTTCTTGTGGTGGTTATTGATGGAGAATGCTATGTTCCTTATGAATCGAGGATCAGTGACATTGTGTTAGAGCAAAAGCAGCACTTCCTCTGCGGGTAGACAGCGAACGTTTCGTGCTCATTATTTATTCCATCTTGCACGAGTAGCACAAGTTTGTACAAAGATAGATCTGACATGACAGCTGCCAAAAAAAAAGTTGGTTTTTACATGTTACATGTGTGTTATATTACACTACATGGTGTGCATGTGAGCACTGCTTGCTTCAGAGGAAAGTTTGTGTGTTTTTGGCACTATTGCACTTTACAGCACTCATTAAGCTTGGTTGGATGGTTACTGTAACTCATTAAAGCCTATTTTGGCACAGCCCAGTGACTGTGTATGGATCCAGAAAACCAGTACAGCCACAGATTCAGTGAGAAGCAAATATTTCCCAAAATGTCTCACACCTTTATACCATTATAAAGCATGGTTATTATTGTTATTAGTATCAGTATTTTTTTATTCACTGTAATAGTAATAGTGGCAGTAGTTGTGGTTGTTATTCACAGCAAACTGTAATAATTTTCATGCTCCATTCCAGTCTGAGTTTTCACCTATTAGAGCTTAATCTCACTCCCCATCTCTTTTTCCCTCAACACGTGTAATTATTAATCACCCCATTTTAATTTAGCACCATAAACTCTTGGCCTCCTTTCTGTGTCTGATAATAACTACAAGAGTGAGCAGGTGCTCTCATCATCTTAATGCACCAGCTCGTAATGCGATCTCCTGGGTAGACGGGTTGTAAGCGAGCGGTGTCCCCCATCCTCTCTTCAAATCCCATGAGGGGGAAATTATGCTCATCTGAGTGATTAAAATGGACATAAGTCTGAGTGATTTATAATCAGGTGTGTAGGGTTCTTTTTAAATCATTTATTTGTGTCATTTCTTTCTTTTTGCTTGGTCTATGAGAAGAAACTTACCTCTGCAAAATTCATCTTCCCCATGCCCAACATGATTAACATGCATACTGCATAAAATTGCAAAAGAAAAAAAACACACACAGACCACCATCAGTGTTGAGGCACCTCCTGCTCTCTGAAACTGGTGAAGGTGAAAACAATGCCTCTTATCTGCTGGGAGGGGGGGGGGCAAAAACTTGTGTCCAAGTGTGCAAGATTATCCGTGCGTGTGTGTGGTCAACCATCAGCGGTATAATGGCGCTGAGTGCCAGATGTGCCCCTGTTACATTATAGATGATAGTGGCAAACATAAGGTCTGCATGGGGTTCCCCTTCTTTGTCTGTATCTAAGATCTGCTGCATCTTAATGGCTCTTTTAGTGTATCTTGTGTTAATTATTTTTAATTAATTAACACCAAATACATTTCAATGCAATTAATAGACTTTAATTTAATTCATAATTTCCAATTATGATTCCATTTGATGCTTGAGTTTCTGTATCTGAGTCAGTATTTGTTGTTTGACATGGTCCTCATTCATTTTTAAATCTCTTCTGCAATTGTATCTTGCCCACTCTGACACAGCTAAACCGGCCCATGTTTCTTTTCTCCTCTCTCTCGTCTGTTAGGGATTTAACAGGTAAACAAGTTCAAGATGGGGGCAGTCTGATTCGGCATGTCTGGAGGGAAACTTAAATCTGCAGTCTGAAAGAAGATATTATGAAGTCATATAAGGTGAAACTGGTTTATATATGTGAAGATGTGTTTGTGTCTAAAATCTTAAAAATAAAGTCCAGTTTAAGGCTCACTTGGTAATCCATTATGCAGTAAAGAATAACTTCGGTGTGTTTTTATGTGTTGTTAGTATTTTTTTTTTCTTTTTGTTTTAGAAATAAGGGGTAAATAGTTTAAAGAGGAATATCAGAAATATTTTTTTGTCTTAGCAGCTGGAGGCCCTTGTTGGTGTTTGATTGACAGCTTCTGCCAGCCTGAGCCCCAGCAGGGAAAAAAAGAGACCAAGTAAACAAACTCTGCACAGTGTCTTGTTAGCTATATAAAGTGACATTTGCAGGTATTTTTACATGCTGTTTAATATACTACAGTTTAGAAAGGAAAGCTTTTAAGTCGGCTCCTTCAATGTTGTGTAGCAGACTGCGTGTGACTGTCTGCCAGTGACTCAAACATAGTTTCAAATGAAGGTTCCCTGTTTGATTTGATTGGCTGTATGGCAGCAAGTTCCCCATCTATGTAACGCAAAACTAAGGGGAGTCACGCACACGGCAAATACAAATGACTCCTTTTTGTTACTGATTTTTTTTTTCCCCCAAAGGACATGTGATCTATGGAGCAGATATTAATGGTGCAGCAGACTGAAAGGAAAAGATCCTCTCCTTTCCTCTCTCTCTTTAAAATGGTGAGGCAGGTGTTTGGGTGCAGCAGAGGTTAATGCATCATTCTTCCGTCTCCTCTGAGACCTGTGTCTACAGCTCTGTTTGATGTCATTAAAAAGTAATAAATACACACACACACACAGCAATATGGCACCATGTCCATTTAATTAAACTACAGACGAATATTCCTTCACAATACTGAATTTGATCTTTCTCACTAATAACATTGTGTTTTACTGTAAGTTAAATCTTATTTGTTAAAGCAAGTGTATTCATAGTTGAATTTTGGAAGTCCCATATCTCAATCCTCATTATGTTTAGTTGTTTTGGCTCAACAAACACAACATTAACATTTACATTTTACCTTGCTTGAATGAAGTTTTCCCTCCAGCTGATCAAAACTATTCAATCACTTTCTATAAATATATCAAAGAGAGCAAATCTACACTTCTGGGAAATCATCATCATTTGTCATGATGATTTCTTCCTGTGTGTTGCTGGCATGTAGTGAGTCAAGCAATTGTTTGTGTGGTTTAAAGCTTCCCACAACTGCCTCAGGTTATTAAATTAAAAGATTTATTATCTCTGATGTGTCTGACTCATTGTTTCAATACAGATAAAATGACCACACATATACCCAATGGAGATATGCACTTTTTTAGTGTACAGTACACAGTATATATAATTTTAAATAAACAAATAATTTTAGATCAGTGCATATACAGCACTGATGATGGGACATTGTGATAATCATGATAAATTGTCATTGTAGTGATGATCATTAGAGCAATCTTGATATTACTTCCACATCTGCTCATAAGCAAGATGCAAGAAGATGCGAAAGCTGATTTGAATGCAGATGAGACAGCCAACTGAGAGAGAGGGAAGACTGCGAGACGCTTCGCTCTGTGTGAAACTTGGAAATGTAAAACAGGTTTGCAGATCGTGACAGGATCATCAGAAGGACGCACAATGAGCCCGGAGATTCCTTCGCTCTGACGCTTCATTAACAGGCTATTCTCCTTTATTTGTTTTGATTTATGCCAGGTGAAAAATATTTCATCGCACCACGTTCCTGCACTGTAATAACCTTCACATATTGATTTCCTTTTAATTCGGTTAAAGCCACAAGCCTGCAGGCAGCCATGTGGTTTTGGAAGGAGGCAAATTTTAATAGTTCATACAGACTCTTTCTATTCAGCTGGTGTTGTTGTAAATGTTTCTTCCTTTCCTTTTATGCATATTTGTTTTAGCATATGTACATTTGAAAAAGACTGTTGCATTCATTATTCAGTCCCAAGTTTTTTGACTAATACGTTTAATGCATTTGACTCTTAAGACCGTGCTAAATGTTTCCCACCTGTCCGACTCTACCTGGTCTCCCGGCTTCAACAGTGACAGCATTGTTCTTAAGAGGAGGATTATAAACAAAGGCTCTGGTGAGGAGCCACATGGATGCTTGACTAAACCCCGGCCCCTTTGTCTCTGGTTCTGGGTCAACACACAAATGTAAGCGAGTGAGGAATCGCTGGGCTGACAGGTTCCCTTGCAACCCGACCTGACTCTTGATAACCTGTGTGGAATTTTAAGGTTTAGCGATCGAGTTGCATTTGAGAGGCTGACAAGATATGAAATGTTGCACATTCCTCAAACTGATCTCAGAAGTAGGGTTTAGAAAGACGCACCACAGCCACGGTAGTGCACAGTTTCTGATGGAACAGCCCACAGAGATATACGAGTGTAGCACAGTGGATCACATTCACTCTGATGTATAAGTGAATTTAGCATGACTGGCAAAAAAAAAACAAGCCATTGCAGGGTGGAAAAAAAAGAACTGGCTAAACTTAGAAAAGCCGCCACCCAACTCTATGCATTCGGGATGCAGATATAAAGCTTTGATATAAACACTAAACCGCAACCTCGAAAATAAAATGAGAAGTAAAGCCGTCCAAATGCGCCGTTCTCATCTCTGCTCCCCAGACGGACAAAAGTTATTTCTGAAAACATGACTAGGCTATTTTTACATGCTTGAAAATGTCACTGTCTTGTTTACTGATTCTCTGTCCCACTTCACAGCACACCCTCCTCTCTTGTGTTACTTCTCTATCCCACTCCCTGCCTGCGTACTTTGAAACCACGGATTTAACAGCCGAAGACTGAGACGGAAGCGAATCACACCCAGTCTCTCACTTTACAAGACGTGTCTTTTCCACATCTGCTGTTATAATTACATGGCAATTTGCTTCTGCTCCCAAATGTTCTCTTGTTTTCCCTCATTGCCCTAAATTTTCATCTGTCTTTGTGTTAATCACCCAGCATGTTTTTTTGTTTTGCACACTTTTTCCTCTTAATTAGTATCTTCACAATCCACTGAGCCTTAAAGTTAATATAGTGTGCTACATCAAGCTTTGATGTGAAGCAATCTGATTGTCTAATGTTGAACTGACTGAGCCAAAAATCAGAAAAGACACCATATTTGCATCTTCTTGGTGAATTTTGGACTTCTGTTAAACTTGGCATTCACCATCAACTCGCAACAGTTTTTGAACAGACTGAGGAAAGAGGCAAAGAGCCAATTATAATGTTTGTTCTTATTCAATCATTTGCATGCAAAATGTCTTTCTCTAATGTAGTTCAACACCTCAAACTTTTGTGCTTGAAGACCAAAACTGTTTTATGGGAGGCCACATAATCAAGTCTATGTTAAGTATACATCTGATAACCTAAACAAACAAACAAAAGTGAAAATAAAGCCACATCGTAGGAAGTAAATTTGCCTTCATGAGAGTCAACAGGATGATCATTTTCACACAGTCACCAAAGACATACGTCCCCTCCCCCACCTCCCTGCTCACAGTGTCTGGATGTCACAGGTGTACAAGTTGCCTCTGCACCAAAAATGACAGTTGTAATAAAATATTTGAACACTTATAAATGTCTGACTAAATATGTTTTATATTTATAAGTGCTCAGATGTTTACTACAGTAATGCATCACAAAATCTATGATCGGAAGCAGCGTTGTCTCCTGAAATCATGCATACATTCTACTGATATATTCTACTAAAATGCTAATTATTTTTTATTAACATAATAAGTAAATGTATATTGTTTACTGAACTGATACATTACAACTAAAGCCTAGTTACTATCTTTTATGATCTTGTTTAAGCTCTCAGAGCACTTTGTTAAAGTGTTACAGTGAAAAAAGCGAGAAGTGGGTGAGAAGCATGAGACAGGATCGTTTGGCCACAATGCTTTTGTTGTCTAAACCTAACCACACATGCGAACCTTGGTGTCCAGTGTCAAAGTCCAGTAATCGCACGCCTACCACCAAACCCAGCCACCCCCCTACTAATGTGACGTACAAGAACATAGAACTTCACTCACATAAAAAAATGCTCCCACTGAACAAACATTAGCAGGAATTACATTTCCCTCAAAAGAAATTGACTATGTACTTCTGTTATATGAAAAGTTCATTTCTAGTAAACAGTGTCAGGGTAAAGACATTGGGCTAAGTGCACCTGTGGCTCTGGCAGTGACCTGCTGTCAGGGGCCGGCTGCCATGTTGTGCAGAGAGGAGGTCCATATCAATCAGGATACAGGTTTTCTTAGCAAAAACAAGCTTTGAAAAAGCTTTAAAATCATCCTAGAAAAGCTTGTGCATATGGACACACACCCTTGCAACCACAAAAAAGAGCATTCACACACATAAAATACCGGAGCGGAGTCAGCACTAAAAGCACCCCAGGCATGCATTGAACACACACATAACTACAACTCTTTTCACCAGCAGCACTCAAGTCAAGTCTTTGACGTGATATAAAGACGTGCTGACCTCCAGGAGGTCATCGGAGGGTAGAGAGACGAGGCAAACGGGAGGGGGGAGGTGAAGTCTGGAGCGAACGTGCGTCTGGGAACCAAGTGTGATTCACACGCTACTCATCCCCATACAGCTCTGGTCTATACAGAGCCTCAGGCACTTCACTGAGAGGGGGCTTTGTTTGGAGTCCTCTTGAGTGTTTGTGAGCGAAAGGCAAAAAGACCTCCCCGTGAATCAACAACTGTACATTTCATTTGTGTCTCTCTGACTAAGGGGTTCATCATTCATTAATTTAAGTCTTCTGTTCTCCAGACTCAAAACACCCCGCAGAAAGAAAAAGAGCCAAAGAGGAATCATGCGGTCAACCCAGTGATCAATCAGAACGAGACAATGCAACACTTTATCAGCTTTCTGGAACTTGTTTCATTTTTTATAACAGTAACGTTCACTTTCACCGCCAGCGCACAATTAGAGAGCCGTGTGACGCTTCGCTCCACACGTGGCAGTGAGTGGATAAGTGTAACAAGTTGAAGAGGGGCTGTTATTATCCACAAAGGAGTCAATTAGTGCACTGTGCTACAGCCTCTTTGTTGTGGACCTGAAAGTGACAACAGAGCTGTCACAAAGCTCCCAACAATATCATTCAGACTTCTTGAAGACTTCTTAAATTTGTGTTTCAGGCAAGCTGTTTTAGACAACAACAAGCTTGCAAGTGAAGCCAGTGTCAGATTAGAAATTTTATAAAGAAGGAAAATCAGATTATAGCTTGATGTTTTGACTCCTCTCTTCTTTGTGGTACCTTTCTTCCCTTCTTATGTGTTTGTCTGTGTTTTTTTTTCAGGTTTTTGGCCCCTTTTTTCATTCCAAACGGACTAAAATAATTTCCTTCATAACACAGAGGGAGCAGTGAGTAAAGCCCCGGGACCAGCTCCAGTTCTGAGCCCGGCGTCTTGGTCAAAAGGTCAGCGGGGCTGACCCAGATATGGAGAATCACAGTTGAGAGATGTGGACTAGACTTTGATAGAGAGACTGAGGCCTTGGTTTTAATACTCAAATTACAGTGCTGCTCTCACTGTCCATTTATCATCGTTCAAGAAGCAGATAGCTGGGTGGGTTCTTTCATAATGGGCCGCTTAATGGATGAGAGAGGAACAAAGTGAGGCAGACAGAAAGGGAGTGTGCATCCAGTCAGTCAAAGTCAGTCACATTGGGTGGGAGGAATGTTAGCGGCAAACTGTAATCACGGCGCCGAGGGTGATCAATCTTCTGGGAAAGCTGCGGGGCAGACAGGAGGAGACTGCAGGGTCACACGGTGTTGCAATATTTGTCATATTGAGAAACTGGAACTAGCATATAGAGGTCCACTGGCACATACCTCACACCATTCTTGTTGGAAAACACTGTGAACAATGAATACTTTGGAGTATTACAACAGTTTAACGTATACAAATGGACACAAAATTATTTTTCAGCATTAAGGAAATTTTTTTTATGAATCATTTTAGGTTATGGGATTGATATGTTTTTTTAATATTTATTTCTAATTGACTTTATGATCCATTTATTTTTCATTTTAATGGTTTGTCACCAGCAGCCCAAGAGAATTTGTATCATTATATTATTTGAGACAACACAATACAAAAATTCAGCCGGGTTCATATGTGTATGTATTTGTGTGTAAGTGTTCAAAATGCTTCAACGTTTTAAAGTGTAATCTGCATTTAATGGGCATTAGATTTACATGCATCGGGACCGCAGATTCCCAAGAAGGAACCTGTTAGCATGGTTGCATTTTCATTGCGCTTATGTCTTTGGCCTTGTTTCACCAATGTTTGGTTTGGCCTTGTCTTCTGCTGATGCATTCTGGGAAAGCCTCCAGCCCTCTGTCACAGGACAAAGTGGTAAAAAACAGAAATGAATTAAGTATGTGGTTTAGAATATGAGTTTATACAGACACTGTGGTTAAACCTCTGTAATCACCTTTGAGTGTGACATTACAAATCAAACGTATGATCTTTGATTTTTAACATAATCCGTGATTTTAAAATGGCATTACAGAGGTATATGATGACATTTTAGTGATATGGTAGTCATACAGTATAGTACAGACATATGTTTAAAGGTATTTTATAAATATTCTGTTATTTGTTTACTACAGATTTTAACTTTTGCATGTGAAGCTTGTGATTTTTTCAAACATCTTCCCCTACCGTTCCAGTGAAGCATCTAATCGAATCAACCATGTCTTGTTAACTTTACTGCATGTTGCTGAGAGGCACAAAATCTGGACAGTAGGTCTAGTGCACGGTCACATTTGTTTCACTTGACATGCTTCTCCTGCAGATTTTTCCAAGGCAACCACATATTAAATTTTTTACACAGACAGCGTTACAGATGAAACAATCATCGCACAATGTCTGACTCTCTCTGTGATTTGTGTTTTGAAGGCTTCGATTCAACTTAATTACAAATAATAGATCCCTGTAATCACAACTTCATGCCAAAGCTCATGACAAGATGTATGGCAAGTGGTTAACCGTCAACAATCTAGCCACATGATGTTTTTGCAGATGACAGCTCTTACAGCCGTTTGTGTGTGTGTGTGTGTGTGTGTGTGTGTGTGTGTGTGTGTGTGTGTGTGTGTGTGTGACACAAAACCCCCTCTGAGAAACGCGGGGTTTTGCTGTCTTGTTAAAATTAAA
>JAVQJZ010049488.1:0-13324 GCA_036025355.1 Leiopotherapon unicolor | reverse complement strand
TTCACCCAGGGAAGTCCTTTGCTATCTGAGTTTGAGAGCCAGATTCTTTTCTACAGAGATCTGGAGCTAGAAATAAACTCTGAACCGGAGTACATTACTGTAGGAGCTTTGGCTCTATTCACAGGTTAGACTGAGTTGCAGTTTTCTGAACCTTTGTTAGCTGGTCTCTGTACTTACAGCATCATCGCTGTCTTGCTTTGATAATGGATCTGAAGAAAATTTCACAGAAACCCAATCGATCTCTGCAAGCTCACATGTGTCTTTCCACCAGCGGACCTGAAGATGTCCCTCACCGCTGAAACCAAGAACTGGATGGTGGACTATGGACTGTACTGCAACAGGAAGTATCGCTCCGAGATGGAGCAGATCTTTGCTTTCGTTGATGAGGCAGGAAAGAAACTGAATCGACAGATCAAAGACCTGGATGACATTCGCATTGCCATGGCAGCACTCAAGGAGATCAGAGAGCACCAAATATCTATTGATTTTCAAGTTGGTCCCATAGAGGTAACGCACAGCATTTTGACATTCATACAGCAGAGTAGTGAGCTCCTTCACACACACAAATATTTTACACAATTGGAAAGGGCCTACAATCTTTCAGTGATATACATCAGAGCATTTCTTGTATTAACTGAACACACATCCATTGAGTAATGTTTGTAAAAGCATTCATGTTAAATCCTGTAAAAGAGACTCGGCGGCTTTGGGGAAATTGCAGGAAGTTAAACTCAAGCATGTTTAAAGTAACATTTAATAAATTTGGCATCCATCAGTTAAGCTGTATCTTATCTTAATTGCCAAGATGTTTATGCGTGTACGATTTGTTAATATTTGTAAAGGTCAGGTGAAACACCAATTTTTTTTCCCCTCTCCTCACAGGAGTCCTATGCCATGCTTCATAAGTATGAGCTGTCAGTGGCAAAAGAGGAGGCAGATAAAGTGGACACGCTGCGTTACACCTGGGAGAAGCTGCTCTCCCGCAGCACTGAAGTACAGAACGAGCTGGTGGCCCTGCAGCCCAATTTCAGGGGAGAGCTGGTCAGCAACGTGGAGACCTTCCTGGAAGATTGTCAGCACTTTTACCAGGATTATGGGAAGGTAAAGAAAAAAAAGAGAGAAACAGACAAGACAAGACTCAAGTGTACATACAACACTCAAAGACCTCACAACCAGCTACAAATACATTATTGTGCTAAATTCCCACCCCGTCATTAATTTACTTAACACAATTTACTTTGTATTATGCCTGTGATACACTGGCAACCTGTCCTGATTTGACCCCGCCCCCGCTTGCCTAGAGTCAGCTGGGATCAGCACCAGCCCTCCACACAAACATCCAAAGATAAAAGGTGTCGCTAATGGATGGATAATTAACACCACTTGATTAAGGCTTCACTTGATAAAAGCTGACGTGAGGCTGAAAGAAATGCGTCTGGTTGAAGCAGTTTTAATGTGAGATATTAGAACAGAACCTCCACTAAATTCCAAAACATTTACATGTTTACACGTTGTAAAATTATGTAATCATTATCTGGATTATCGAATACTAAATGTACAAATCGAATACAAACAATTGGGAAAGATTCAGCGACTAAAACAGTGAAGTCAGCATAGGCACTATAGTTCAACTGATTTTTTCACAGTAAGACTTCAAAGTATAGGTTTTTAATGAACTATTTTATTACTTTTTCCCCTCTGCTTCAGGATGGCCCCATGGTGGTGGGGCTGGCCCCTCAGGATGCCAGTGATAGACTCATCATGTTCCAGGTTTGCTACCAGAGAGTTAACAGAGTGTTTGTAATTTAGGTGTGGAAATTGACCTGATATTTATGCCCAAAGATATATTTATTTATCATTTTCTTTTTTCCAGCTCAACTTCACCTACTTTATTTTGACCATGTTTGAATTTATATATGAAGAATCACACATTTTAATCTGTATCACTGTGCTGCCATTTTTCTTTAGAATCGATTTGACAACCTCTTCAGGAAGTACATCACTTACACAGGTGGAGAGGAGCTTTTCGGACTTCCAGTTACCCAGCATCCCCAGCTGCTGGAGATTAGGAAGCAGCTGGCTCTGCTGCAAAAGCTGTATGGCCTTTACAACAGTGTCATCGAAACAGTCAATGGTTACTATGACATCCTGTGGGCTGACATTCACATCGAGAAGATTAATAACGAGCTACTGGACTTTCAGACGAGGTTGGACAGTTTATTTACTGCAACATTCATCTTAATTCTCCGTTTCATGTGACGTTTTAGACCTCTATTAGTTCTCTTTTTTTCTCTGGATGGGTCCTTGTTGTATTCAAATTCTGCATTTGTCTACACCCGAGGACATATCATGCACCTTGAAACAAATAAAAGTATACTAAATTGAGCTCAACTAATGAGGAGTTTTCCCCTTACAAAACTGAAAAAAAGTTTCTTCATGGTTTTATGTGTCCATAGACAGTGAGTGACCATTCATCACATTCAAAGAAAGAAAGAAAAGGAAGAAGAGGAAAAGTGATATGGTTTCCATTAGTGTGTCCTTCCCCTCAGCATCACACCTCGCTCCTGGGCTGATGCAAAGTCTTTCCCCTGAAATTATCCTATAAAATGCTTTTTCTCTGCATGAATGCTCTGAAGGATTTCAATAACACCATTTCCATTCGCATCTATCTGTGCACTCTGTCCTCTACAAGGGTTTATTCGTCGTGCACGTGACAAAGGAAAATTGAAGGGGAAAGAGGCTCTGAGAATTTAAAGTCAAAGGGCAAAAAGTCATTTTTAATATGACTCCACTTTTGTGTTTCCCTGACAGTGTGAGACTAGTTGAAGGTTGTAGGCGGTCACAAGGGAAATACATGCTGACGTAACAGTCGAAGAAGACGGGACAGCTCTTTCCTCTGGCAGAAATGCTGTCTGTCAGTTTTAGAAGTGTTACTTTGGGCTGGGTACATCGTGTGACTGTGCAAAAGTTTCCTGTGCATATGCGTGTCAAAAGGAAACACACCTTCAGGACTTTGTTTTGTGCAAATGAATCCCCTGGTTGGACGACAGTTGTCGACTATGAGTTCATTGGCTGTTGTTTTCGTTAACTATCAGGTGTCGCAAGCTCCCCCGCGCTCTGAAGGAGTGGCAGGCTTTCCTGGACCTGAGGAAAACGATCGATGAGTTCAGTGAATGCTGCCCCCTGCTGGAGCTCATGACTAACAAGGCCATGATGACTCGCCACTGGAAGAGAATTACTGAGGTCAGTGAGTCACCAACATCCCACTACAGGTAGCCATTATTTTTCTTTCTAAGAGATCACCAACTCCCTTCATACGTCCGTATGATAATATCGACAATAATACTAGCTGTCTTGACACTGAGTATGAATAGACAGTAGACTCATTTTCACACTTTGACCACCATCTGTCTTGTTTTTGCACCAAGGTGACTGGACATACCTTTGAGGTGGAGACAGACACATTCAAACTACGCAATATCATGGAGGCTCCACTGCTCAAGTATAAGGAGGAGATTGAGGTAAGAATGAACTATGCTTTACCAATGCAGCATTTACATTTACTGTGTATACAAATGTACAATTATTTAGGGATTATAATAAAAGTAATATTGATTTTTCTAGAATTATTTCTTTCCAGCATCTTAAAAAAATGGGGTTTTTTTATGCAGGATATTTGTATCAGTGCGGTGAAAGAGCGGGACATTGAGCAGAAGCTGAAGCAGGTGATCGCAGAGTGGGACAACAAGACTTTCACGTTTGCCAACTTTAAGACACGCGGAGAACTGCTGCTGAGAGGAGACAGCACATCAGAGATCATCACCAGCATGGAGGACAGCCTGATGGTTTTGGGGTCTCTCATGAGCAACAGGTGTGTCATCATCCTTAATAACAGGACTGTGAGCAACCATACAAGCTGTCGCTGTGTGCGGTTTAATCTAAGTCTTGCATGTTGATTTGACTTGTTTTCCAGGTACAACACCCCGTTTAAAGCCCAGATTCAGAAGTGGGTTCAGAATCTCTCCAACACCACTGACATCATAGAAAACTGGATGACAGTCCAGAACCTCTGGATCTACCTGGAGGCTGTGTTTGTGGGAGGAGACATCGCTAAACAGCTGCCTAAGGTAGACTGACTCTTTAAATTAGAGAGATAATTGAGGCCAGAACTGTGTATAATCAGATAACTAATTGACTCAACCTCTTTCAGGAAGCGAAGCGTTTCTCCAACATCGACAAATCGTGGGTGAAGATCATGATGCGAGCCCACGAGATGCCCAATGTCGTTCAATCATGTGTGGGAGATGAGACTATGGGACAGCTGCTTCCTCACCTCCTCGAACAGCTGGAGATCTGCCAAAAGTCACTGACAGGGTGAGTACCGGAGAGTAAAATCCTAATCTCACCTCCTTACAATATGAAAGCTCGAAATGTGAGTAGTTCAAACAATATTTAAAAGGAGGAGACTTTTTTTAAATCATGTTTTTATCGTTTTATGCTATCAAACAGCTACTTGGAGAAGAAGCGTCTGCTGTTTCCTCGTTTCTTCTTTGTCTCTGACCCTGCTCTGCTGGAGATCCTGGGCCAGGCCTCAGACTCTCACACCATCCAGGCCCACCTCCTCAACGTCTTCGACAACATCAAGTGTGTCCAATTCCACGACAAGGTGAAGTTTTCATTGAGCTCCTCTGAGTGTTTTCATTGTTTGAGTGTCGCACTTGACCCTCTGATAGGTCACTGTCACAGAACAGCGGCATCCTCCAAACCTTCTGAACAGATTTATTTTGTATAACTGAAGGTCTGAAAAAACATACAGCAGAAAAATTGAATAGTACAAATACAGAAGTTTAGAGGTGGAAACTTGTACATTTGACATTATATATGCTTTGCCTTTGTTCTCAAGTGAAATATAACAATCTGTCTCTGAATTGAAATGAATAAAACGAGTCCCCTTCCTCAGATATACGACCGTATTCTGGCTGTTTCATCACGTGAAGGGGAGACTGTGGAACTGGACCGTCCCGTTACGGCGGAGGGGAACGTAGAGGTTTGGCTCAACGCTCTGCTGAAGGAATCCCAGAGGTCTTTGCACCTGGTGATCCGACAGGCTGCTCTGAGCATCCAGGACTCCGGCTTCCAGCTCATCGACTTCCTCAACTCCTTCCCTGCTCAGGTAGATAATTCATACATCAGATCTAGAGAAGAAATTCACAGATGTTTCATACTTTGCTGTCACTCTCAGTGATTGTCTGGTACAGACCATGCACTGAGGAGAAAACATTAAATGCATGAAATGATATAAACTAGATCATCGAAGGCCTTCGAATACCAAGCTTGTAATTTGATTTCCAACATCATTTCTCTTTCTAAGCCTTGATTGTATATTTGGAGTTTGTCATTTTTCTGTACATTTGACACAACACTGACATTACTGAATGTCCTTGTCCTGTCCCAGGTGGGTTTGCTGGGTATTCAGATGATATGGACGAGAGACTCAGAGGAGGCTCTCACGAACGCCCGATATGACCGCCGCATCATGGCCAAAACCAACCAGCTCTTCCTGGACCTGCTCAACACGCTGATTGACATGACCACGAGGGACCTGGGTGCTGTGGAGAGGACCAAGTACGAGACCCTCATCACCATCCACGTCCACCAGAGGGACATATTTGATGATCTGGTGAGTAGGTTGTTGATAATTTACTGACTTTCTAGACGGCTTAGAATGCTGAAATTTAACAGGCCATACAAAGAAATCCTTCACAGTTTCTGTTCATCATCTAATGAGAAGCCCCTGCCTGAGAGCGCCATCCTCTTGTAGAACTGCATTTGAGATTCAGATAACCTCGGGTCAGCGTGGCAGAATACCAAATGGCGTTTGCTGCAAAGAGTCAGTTCTATCAGACAATACTCTTCAAAGCATTTTCATTGGCAGCCAAGTGATATTTAGACCCAGAGCAATGACTGTCTTTGAAGTCTCCCCTCCAGGCACAGTAAAATTACCTGGCTGGTCTCCAAGGTGAATAGAACAGCAGTGAAGTAACTTTATTTGGACTTGTTCTCTTATCATTATTATTTAATCCCCCCGTCCCGGTATTCATCTAGTCTCCTCCCGTCTTCTGTCTCTCTCCTTCAAATGTTGCCCTTTTTCTCCCAAACATCTCTTTGCTGTCCTCTTCACCTCACCTCCCCCTCCTGTAATGTCTCTGAACTCTTGCCCCTCTTTGGTCCCAACCCCCCGTCTCCTCCTTACTCCTTTTATCTCTCCCCTCTCTTTTTTGACTGCTGCACTCTTTTCTTTGTACTTTATGCACTCATTTTTACCCATTTTAACTGGCCACTTCCATCCCTCCACCTTTTTTTCCATCTCATGGCCTCTCACCTCATTTTTTCCCCCCACTTTTTTTTAATACATTCCTATCACCTGATGCCTCCTTTTTACACCATGTCCTTTCAACCCTCCTTCCGTCTTCTTCCCTGCTTTTATCTCTCACCTCACGTCACCTCCCGAATGGTGCCATTCGATTTCCCACTCTTCACTTGTCATCCTCACTCTCCTTTTTCTCTCTATCCTTTTATCTTGCTCACCTCCCACACCGTCTCTATCCTCTCCATCCCTCTTCTATTCTCTTTTTTTCCCCCACATCCCTCCTCCTCCATCATTATCTTTACCTTTTCCTCCTCCAGTGCCGTCTCCACGTCAAAAGCCCCAACGACTTTGAGTGGCTGAAGCAGTGTCGTTTCTACTTCAATGAAGACTCGGACAAGATGATCATCAACATCACAGACGTGAGCTTTGTCTACCAGAACGAATTCTTGGGCTGCACTGAAAGGCTTGTCATTACGCCGTTGACTGACAGGTAGAATACCATCCATGAAGACACACACACACACACACTCACACTTATAAAGGCAGTCTGTCTGTTGTGCTCCCTGGTGAGTGCTTTTAAATGATAAACAAACACACACATTAATGTTTTTAACTTGCTTTAAAGTAGCCCAAACCCTTAACACTGTCAGACACTTCCACTACTACTTCCATCATTTTTTGTGTGTGCAACTAAGTCTTAAGTCACAAGTGCCTGTGATTGGAAACCAAAAGCCTCCACTCTTACTCTCTAAATGTGACAGCTGTCAATAACTAAGAACAGAAAGCACAAACTCACTGCAACTCGAACCTTTTGAATTGGCCCCCATGTCACTGGAAACTCCCTTAAAACCAATCTAGGGATGGCCATTGGGCAATATAAAAGGAACTTTATCATTAATAATGAAAGCATGTAAAGGTTTAAAATCTTGAGAAACGCTACACCATTTATATTGCCAAGCAAAAATAAAGACAAGACAACCTGAAAATATTTGATATATATAGTCAGTGGTTCTATACTGTCCTTCTGATCTTTTGAGAAAAGAGGCAATTACTCACAGAAACAAACGTGTTTTATAATCCAGTTTAAGATACACACTGGTAATTTTCTGTGAGACTTTACAGAAATATTCGCTATAACTTCAATTTATATTTAATTGGTTACTGTTCCTATGACTGACTGAGGATTAGATTTGGGGAGAGTATAGACGGAGAGAAGGCAGTGGGATTGGAAAGAGCAGAAATTATTGAGGAGAGCAAGGCTCTCTTGCACATCACCTCTGTCAACAGCATAAGATATTACTGAGAGGGTGAGAGAGAGAGAGAGAGAGAGAGAGAAGGAAACAGAGAGAGGAAGGGAATCAGACAGAGGGAGGTAGGCAGAAGTCCACCAACAGCCAGTGTCAGACCTGCAGACGCAGAGAGAGAAATATGAGAAGAGACAGAGAGGGAAAAGATGAGACAATGAGAGAGAGATGAGAGGAGACAGCAGCAGTGAGGGAGCTACCAGCAGACATCAGAAAGCAGCTCCCCAAAGAAGTGGCACGCTGGGCCTTAATGGCCGAAGGCTCCAAGACAGTCCTGGTTTTCTCGCTGCCTTCTTTTTCCTCGTCTTTAGTTAGCATTTTCTTCGCTGCTTTCCTTTCAATCATTCACTGTCTGTATCTGTTTTGTTCTCCTTCTTTATTCCTCTCTATTCTTTTATTTATTCCTCCCTCAATTTTTTTTTAATGTTATAATTGGAGTGGTCTGATTTGTTTTACATCCTCTCAAGGACACTAAGTTAGTTACATGTGCAGTTTCATCATTATATTTTTTGAGTATAGCCCAGCCAGGAGAACTGTATTTAGCCAGCAGGCATGGGTCAGGTCCCGGTGTCAGTCATCCGCTCTGCTGAAGTGTCTCTTAGCGAGATGCTCGATCCCCGCCGGCTTCGGGGGCTGCGCTCCGTAGCTGCGCCTGACCTCCAACCTCCGTGTGGAGAATCGTATCATATTAGTTTTACTGTGTGATGAATTGAATGTGAGGGGAAACCAAGACTGCTCTGTGAGGAGGCAAACTCTTAAACCATATTGTGCCAAAGAAATTTTAACGTCCTCCTGTCTGTGCTCGGTCAGGTGTTACATCACCCTCGCTCAGGCTCTCGGTATGAGTATGGGTGGAGCCCCCGCTGGTCCTGCAGGAACAGGTAAGCCTGAGGCCTAAAAGTCTGTGAAATACAGATTTTATCCAATAAGGAATATTTGTTCAATAGGACTACAGACATGAGACTAGTAGCATGCTGCACGATGCCTCATGGAAGCAAACACTTGGAAAATGTATGTTAGATTACAGCAGTAATTCTTAAACAGGGACTCTGAAAATCTCCAAGGGTTTTAAAATGATTAGTTGGATAGGAGATAGTAAAAAAAATTGTTTTTGCTGCACACTATTTTATCAATTTGGTGTATTATTTGTTAGTTTTACCTTTTCAGATAATTCAGATAATTATCCAAATGAGAGGAGTATAAAGGATCACTCTTTGGTGAAACTGTCACTCAAGTAATCACAGCTTCATTTAAAGGGTCACAAACCAAAAAGGGACAGGGACCCCATTATAAAGATAATTTCAGTGTGTGTGTTGGTTGGAGTTTTTATTCGGTTTTCTGTCAGCACGGAAAATGTTGCATCTCATGTTAGGATGTGACAAATCAGCCTGTTGTTACCAGGTAAGACAGAGACCACGAAAGACATGGGCCGCTGTCTGGGAAAGTACGTCGTGGTCTTCAACTGTTCTGACCAGATGGACTTCAGAGGCTTAGGAAGAATATTCAAAGGTAAGAGTCATGCAGAAAATGAGTGTTATTATGTTATTGCAAATGAAGCGGCACTGGAAACATTTCAGTCATTTGCAACAGACTGACCATACATTTGCACCTATTTGAATTCCAGGACTGGCTCAGTCTGGTTCATGGGGCTGTTTCGACGAGTTCAATCGCATTGACCTCCCGGTTCTGTCAGTGGCGGCCCAGCAGATCGCCATCGTTCTCACCTGCAAGAAGGAACGTCGCAAAAACTTTGTCTTCACTGATGGAGATAATGTTGATATGAATCCAGAGTTTGGCATCTTTCTTACCATGGTTAGTGACACAACACAGGCATTATTTTCAAATGTCATTAGAAACTGCTATTCATGTTGTCCTGATAGTCTTCATAATCATATTAGTCATGATGGTACATGTATCTGGTAGGTAAGACATAAGGTGGCTGTTGCACCTCAGTACAATACATATACCTGTGTATATTGAGTTAATTGGGCATTAAAAGGATTTAGCTGCTGAACAGCTTGATTAAGTTATTAAAGGACCACTATGAATCACAAATAATAGAGTTTTTAAGATTTCATGAGTCTAGCTAAATGGGATCGACTTGGACCGGGTCTTATTTTACAAGCCTGCTCATACAATATAAAACACGAGGGTCTGTCTTTTATTAATAATATTAGCCAGTGTCCATTTTCATATTCTTATAATAGTAATAGTTAAATTACTTTATCTCCTCGGCACAGTTGCTATCCCAAGGCAAGTCATTAAACAGAGAACAGTGGAATAATTTTCCCACGTGGGCATAGAGGTCAGAGATCATTCTCACTTTTGTTTTTACACTCGCTCTGTGTGTGTGTGTGTGTGTGCGTGTGAGACAGAGAGAGTGTGTATAGAAACAGTAATCAATGGCAGAGGGCCTGTGCTGTGTCCACGGGGATTTAACTTGCTGTAGGGTAGTGCTTATTATGAACTTTAATGATGTTACAGTATTAACTTAAGATTTTGTACAATACTTTGTGTACAGCCATCCTGAGTAAATACAGAGACTCTGCGGGCAATGCGCTTATATACAGATGGGTGACTAATTAAAGGGAAAATCAACATAATATATTATTTACTCGTAGTAATCAAACCATTTAGTGACCTCTTGTGCCCTTTAGATGGGCAATCGTGATCATGGAGGAGACCTTCAGAATACAGAGATTTCATAACGGGATGAAGGCGATCACTCAGAACAACTTTAGATTGATTTGTTTTCTCATTGAAGGGGTCAAAAGTCAAGGTTTTCCTTTTATTTGTTCCCATCTGTATCTTCTAAATTGCACAACTGTGGAAGCAGAATAAGAGGAGACCTCTGAAGAGATCACTTAAAGTGAATCACACTGTTGTGTGGTTTTCTGGGTTATCCTCTTTTAAAACTCCCCTTTTTTTCCCACCATTTCCTGTATAATCAGAACCCAGGTTACGCAGGTCGCCAGGAGCTTCCTGAGAACCTGAAGATCAACTTCCGCTCTGTGGCCATGATGGTCCCAGACCGGCAGATCATCATTAGAGTCAAACTGGCCAGTTGTGGGTTTATAGACAACATGGAGCTGGCTCGCAAGTTCTTCACTCTTTACAAGCTGTGTGAGGAGCAACTCTCCAAACAGGTAAAAACACACACACTTTCCTCCTTGTTTCACGTCATATCAGAATGAGTTTTTCTGACTTATGAGACTTTCTTCTTATCATCTCTTTTTTACATAAACAGTATTGAAATTGCTTAATTTTATCTTTGGGTAGATCATAGGACAAATAATTTAAAGAGGCAAGGACACCAAAAATAGAACTGAATTAAATATGAAGACATAAGTATTTACAGTAAACTCAATCAGTCAATTAAAATGATCAATTCCAGGAGTTATATCAACATAAATGAGCACACCAGTTCTTGTGGGAAATACAGTTCACTATATAATTGTCAAGGTTGCAAACATGTGAAACCCTCAAAATGTAATCTATCACAAAAACCGAGGAAATCAGCAGACAGGATGAAGGTTTAATGAGCAACAGCTTGGCATTAAATATTTGCTCTGGACCCATGTGTGCGGAGCCTTTCTTTCTCCATTAGTGCTTAATTTATACATTTTATACGATGATGTCCAACTCACTGCTTAATGAATCACATTATAGTGACTCATGTCTCTGTGTCAGGAGTTTCATCTGCAGCATTTTGAGTTTTGTAAGGATTCATTATTATTGAACTCAAAGTGAAGATTATAAAAACATTTGTTACCAGTGCTTGAGACAGTAGATGAATACAAAACTGTTTTATATAGCCTGTCTGCAAACATATTGCGATGAATGATTGTGAGTCTGAATCGTTTGTGTTGTGTTTGTCCAGGTCCACTATGACTTTGGCCTTCGGAACATCCTGTCAGTGCTTCGGACTCTGGGAGCAGCAAAGAGAGCCAACCCCAGTGACACAGAGTCCACCATCGTCATGAGAGTCCTCAGGGACATGAACTTATCCAAACTGGTCAGTCTAAAATAAAGATGATCCGACAGAGCATCTGATACATCATTAAGATTTTTCTTTTGATAAATATTCATGAGCAGGAAAATAATCAACTATTCGTTTGAAGGATTAAAAACATGCAAAGTGTGTATTCAAAGATGATAGCAAAAAAAAAAAAAGATGGTTTAAAACATAATTACAAACTAAATAATCACAACACACCCCAGAATTTCGAATATAGAGTTAAGGTGAATTATTCTCAGCAGTTCGGTGTGGGTTTTCGGTAAATTGTATCTATCTGTGTGCGGTTGTTAGATCGACGAGGACGAGCCGCTCTTCCTGAGCTTGATTGAGGACCTCTTCCCAGGCATCCAACTCGATAAAGCAGGCTACCCCGAACTGGAGGCTGCTATCGACAGACAGGTAGGAGGCAGTGAGGGATGAGCATGTCTACTGTATGTCTGCAAGGGAGCATGTCATGGCAGAGAAATATAGCAGGATAGAGGGTGAGAGGAAGAGAGAAAATCTTTTAGTGAACTAAACAGGGTGGAGGCTGGAACAGAGAACTGAAGACGCTGAGTGAAATTGGGGAAAAGACTAATGGACTGTTAGGCCACTGTATCTTTCTTGCCACTCTTAAATGACTGAAGTTACTGTAAAGCACGCAAAGGGATACAAATGGCGTCATTTACCATTTGTCAAGAGCCTAATCTAAGTTACTGTGGCAAACAGTGCAGAGAAAATATGCTGTGTGTGTGTTTGGTACATTATGTGTCTTCATCCCAGCAATAATATATGCCATTTTATTTCTGCATGTATCTTCTTCTTCTTTTGTGAACCTGCAATACAATATACTGTCCTAACAGTATCACCCAGCATACGCCATCATATGTGGTGTTCTTATGCTTCATGTGGTGAATATATTAGAGCTGCAGATGTCACTATAACTGTGCTCCCTCAGGTCGAAGACGCAGGTCTGATCAGTCACCCTCCCTGGAAGCTGAAGATCATCCAGCTGTTTGAGACTCAGAGGGTCCGACACGGCATGATGGCCCTGGGGCCCAGTGGGGCCGGAAAGACAACCTGCATACACACGCTGATGAGAGCAATGACAGGTGAGATAGTGTGCAGGTTTGCGGTGTATGCTCAGAAAAAGAGACACAAACTTGTGATGTGCGGGCTGATGTTGAAAGCTGCATATCTGTGTGTGAAATAAAGACAGGCAGAGCGAGAATTTTCTTATCTCAAAATGATGTGAGTGTTAGATATGTTCACCTTGCAGGTGTTAACGCCAATGTTTTCACTTTCGCAGAGTGCGGTCAGCCTCACAAAGAGATGCGCATGAACCCTAAAGCCATCACAGCACCTCAGATGTTTGGTCGACTGGACGTGGCCACGAACGACTGGACTGACGGCATCTTCTCGACGCTCTGGAGGAAAACACTGAGAGCAAAGAAAGGTCAGAAAAGTTATTTATTTCATATTTTGACATTGATAACATCTAAAATATATGTGATTATCAATGAGCATTTATTGTTCTGTGTTCTAACTCATGTCAATAAAATTATATATTCATGTGAAATAGAAAATATTGAACGTCACAGACATGTTGGAATCATTTTCAATTTACTGGTTAAAAAAAAAATCTTAGAAAAT
>JAVQJZ010049482.1:0-11007 GCA_036025355.1 Leiopotherapon unicolor | reverse complement strand
AAGAAAATGGTGTAAAATCTGTAAAACGTCTTCCAAACCAGCACATTTTAGGCTTCAGCTGTTGCAAATGATTTTTCCTCTGATGAATTAATCAGTTTAAAGGATACTATTTGAGCTGTTTTTGGAACATTTGCTAGCAGGCCACCAGAAGACAGTGTGATTTGGACACAAGAAATCCAAACAATACCAGACACAAGTTGAAAGAACATTCACAGAAGGAGAATAGGAGTAAGATGTCGGGAGAGGAAGACAGAGATTAAGAACGCTGAGTGGCGAGTAGCTCCCAGTGCCCCTGCAGAGAGAGAGAGGGCGAGAGAGAGAGAGAGAGGGGGGGGGGGGTGGGGGTGGGGGGGGTACGACAAGACAACTAGACAGCAGCATCAAAGCAGGTCAGAGGAAACCAGGCTTGGAAACAATATCAAAGCTCTCAACAAGGGGCAACAGAGGAGAAGACAAGAGCTGGAGTGGCAACAAAGACGCAGACATACATGTGTGTGTCAGCGTGTGTGTGTGCACTCTTAGCAAGTATGCACACACAAGTCCATGCATGTCTAATGACTCTGTGTCTTTGAGTCTTGGAGCGACCCACGCGTGTACATGTACATTGTCTTTGCACATGTGCCTTTATGCGTGTGTGTGTGTGCGTGTGTGTGAAATTCTGGATTGCTGACAGAGCAAACACATCGCTGCTCGCCTCTCTCTTCAATGCGCAGACGAGCCCTTGGCAGCCCAACTTGTCCGAGCATCAGAAAGCGAGGCTACCGACACAGATGGTCAAAAGCGGAGATGCTGGAAAACAAAACGGTTTGCAGCGCGCAATTGGCAGTCCGCCAAACTGCCAACAAAGCGGAGACTAAGAGGTCCCACCAACAATATGTTTAGTTAGATATGAGGATGTTAAATGGTTTGGCGGCGAGACTTCCCCACAACAACCAGGGAAGGTTTTTCACTTCGCTTTTGCTCGACTGCGCTGGTATTGATTGAGACGTGCGGCTGAGACTGCGAGCGAGAGTTGAGCCCACAAAGTGATGAGTGGTACGCACTGCCGCCTTATGGGCCACATTAAAATGGGAGCATAAGGCACTTCGGTGTTTGTGGGCCTTGATGAGCCAAAAGAACTGTCTTTTAAAGCTAAGCTAAGGGAATTTATTTATCTTTTTTTTCTTTCATCTTTTTTTTTTTTGTTATATTTGTTGAAATTATCTTTACATCCTGACCGTAACAATCAAATGCTCTGTTAAAAGAAAGAAATGAAAAGATCTGACAGCACATTTTAGGCAATGTGATATGAGGGAGGCCTGAAGACGGGATGGGGGGATTTTACTTACTGGCTTACTCTGGTTACTCCAAAGTAGCCTTCCCCAGATTTAAACCTGTTGTTTAGCCAAGGTTAGACTGTTGAAAACAGCTTCAACAGTATCAGAAGTCTCCTTTGAAATAAACCTTGGCCTCTTGTTGTATTCTGTGTATCGAAGCTGCAACCACTGAACTATTCCTCTGTTGCACAGAAGTCATAATGATGGAAATACATGAATTTTATATAAAAGTGGGAAAAAGGAAAAAAAACACTTAACACTTACTTATGTGTTTTATTTATGTAATTTTGCACATTAAAAAAACACTGAAACACAAGGGTAGGGCTTAACTGGCAAATAACCAGATGGCTGGTGAATGTAAAGAT
Source organism: Leiopotherapon unicolor (assembly GCA_036025355.1). Taxonomy (NCBI): domain Eukaryota; kingdom Metazoa; phylum Chordata; class Actinopteri; order Centrarchiformes; family Terapontidae; genus Leiopotherapon; species Leiopotherapon unicolor. The sequence continues at coordinate 9,326 of JAVQJZ010049482.1, read as the reverse complement.
TGGTACTGTAATCCCTCCTCTCTGTTTTAATCTCTCGCACAGTTTCCTGCCCACATCTCAACATGGATGAAATTGCTTCGCCTCACCTGTAAATAGTTGAGATGACTTTGGGATCAGGACCTTTGAGAACCTGTGGTTGCAACGAGGAAAACACCCCCTGCCTCTTTCTCTCCTTCACCTCCACCTCCACCTCTCATCTGGTCTTCTCTTCCATGCTGGTCCTGATCATACAGCACCCTGTAACCCAAAGCATTTATCATATATAGGACAAGCTTTACTCCCTCTTATGTGTTGTGCCACTGGAGTCATTTGATTTTTTTAATTAGTTTGTAATTACAGTCATTTAATACATTGATACAAATCTATTTATAACAATATCAATTACAAGTTTTGTTAAATTTGGATTGAAATGAATGGATATAAAATCACTAAGTTAAATGAATAAATGGCTTAAAATAAACTGAACAGCTGGACATTTGCTAAATCCTTCTCCAAACAGCCACTGTCCAATCGTCGAAGCACTAACTTGGCACAGAGAAACAGTTTAGATTTCTCCACGCGTCGGAGAGGTGAGCGTGTAGTGGGATCGATACTTGGCATTTAAAGAGTTTGGGGGGGTGGTGTCATTTTTGCCCTAGCCTTTCTAAAACAAGAAAAAAAGGAACACAATTAGAAATGAAATAAATAAAAATGGATCAAATGTGTGTGGCTGTGCCTGGTTAACTAGTTTACTCCAGTGGTGGTAAGACATCATGAACTGTCCTCATCATTAGTTCGAGGAGTTACAGGAGAGTTAAAACTAAATGTCTATCAGTAAGGGGTTTGGGGCAGTGTTAGCTCTTTTTGGGGGAAATTGGGGAACTAGAAACCCAGCTTAAGAAAAGCTTGTTGACCACAGGTAAAAAAAATGCTGGCGAGATGACCTGAGACATTCAGCGGGGTCAAAGATTTGCTCAACTGTTTTTTACACACAGCACAAGGTTGTATAAAAAAGTAATTTAAGTTGCAGTCCCTTTGTGCTACACAGAAAGGACAAGATAAGACAAAGAATCAAAATTAAAGTTATGATTTCTATGCTGTGGAAAGGAGGTTAGAAGCAGGGTGGGACAACAGGAAGGCGGGGAGATGTATACTGGAGGTGACAAAAGAGCAACGGGGAAAATTAGAGAGGAGATATGAAATGGAGGGGCGGCAGGTTGGGGTGGAGAGTTTTGGGGAGGGTTGAGGGGGGAGTGAAGTAGACTAGGTAAGTGAGGGAGAACAAATTGAATGGGAGGAAGAAAAAGGAGAAGAGATACTGGAAGAGACAGATAGGATAGCGGTAAAGACGGAGGCACTTAAGGACGAGGGTGAAAGAAAGAGAGAGACAGACAGTGAAAAAGGGAGAGTAAATTGACTGCCGCATGTCACACGGAAACAGTCCCTAATTGGCCAATCAGCCGACCCCAGATTGAGCCTGCCGTTTTCTCTGACACTGCAAGAGAACCTGTACCTCGCTGACAAGCGCGCACACACACACACACGTGCACACACACACGTCTTCAAACATAACACCTGCCACCATTACCACCTCTTCATCTTCTTCCTCCATTTCTGACATATACTTTTAAGAAAGATCTCTGACAGCAGGAAGTTGACAAAGAGGGAGAAGGAGGCGAGCGAGCTGAGAGACAGTGACGACTAGGACTTTTCAAGACGAGGTGGGAGTAAGTCATCAGCTTCGCTCCTCAGCTGCTCCCGCCAGCATGGTAACCTTTGCATGGAAAATAAGGGAGTACATAAAGAACATATCAACTTTCAAATAAACATGTCCTGTCCTGACACCATAAGGTTTCCTGATTTATTCTTGGAGAAGTGGACACGAGAGGAGAAATTTCACCTCTGCCTCAGAGTTCGAAGCTATATTGATGTCATTTTAGTCAGGTGTCCCAGATGTCAATCATACAAAAGTGAATGTCATCTTTTCTTAGCTATGCTACCCTAACCTGATAATACACCAAAATATTAATGTCACTCTTATCAAAGCCAGTTGGGGGCAGTTGAACAAGTTTTAAACACAACAAGGACATATTATCTCCTCATGAAGATCCTATAGAGAATAAATTAGCAAACAGTTGCTGGCTTTGAAATCACAGAGCAACATCAGCATTTATTTGGATCCGTGTTTCTAGCCATTACTCATTGTGGTTTAATTTGGTACTATAAACTCCTTAGGAAAATATAAAATAATTTAACCATAGTTTAAGCTGTTAGCTTTGTGGTGTGGTGATGAGCTAAAGATCCTAAATGCTCCTTAAAACAGGAAACCCGTCATGTACTGGACAGAATGACAAAGCACAGCTTGTAGTGGACATTTAGGAGAGGGAGTCCAGTTGTGATTGACTGAAAAAGCAAAGTGACTCATGAAGTAGCCTCTCAAGCCTTGTTTGCTGCCCCCGGTGGGAAACCTGTGTCATTTCAAACGCAACGCCAGCACCTATATTATTCAAACACACTCACCATCACCTCCAGAAACCGTTTCTAAATTAAGCAAGGAGCTGAAATCTCTCAAAACTTTCAACCTCTGCCCCTTTGATTTTGTTGTAGATCCCTGTAGTCCACAAATCCCCTCCAGCCCGCTGCCATGCCTTCGAACTGTGAACTGTGCCAACTTTCACTATTCCCTGCACGGCGCCGTTGTTCATGTTTAAAACAGGGCGTGACATTTTTCTGTGGGTCTAAATAATGCAACAGTTGTGAAGTAGCATGTTTGGCATGTGCTGTGGCAGCAGAACAACAGACTCTCATCCCCATGCAACAAAAAAAAAAACCTGTCCAAAATAGCTTTACTTGTTTACTTGAGGAATACATGACACCATGCTGGAGCTGTAGTAGAACATGAAGGAAAGCTCAGCTAGACGAGAGAGGAGCACTGTTGCGAGGTTGTTTGATTCTTTGCTATTGGGAACACACACACATACACAAAAGAGGTTGATTTCTTGGTAAGAATGAGGCAGTGCAAGCAGACCCAGGGTTGCTGTGATCTCTGGATAAATGGCCTCTGGTATCACTTTACTCTTCCGAATCTATGAACACACACAGACACACACACACACACACACACACACATCGGATCTCCATACAGCTGCAGAGGTTGACGAACAATTCGGAAAGGCAAAAGCGCGCGCACACACACACACACCAAAGGGAGATGAATTACTGAGTGGATGGGATCTGACGTAACCCATAGTGGAAGTAGGTCACATGGGGGAGACAGGTCATCAGGGAAATAACACTGCAGTTGCACTACCTCTCCCTTTGTCTGTATCCCCCTCTCAACATCACTGTCGTTTTGCCTCCATCCGCTCATCCTCTCCATCGCCTTATTTTTTTAGGCTCTCTTATAACACTTCAGTTTCAATTCGTTTATCAGTGAGGCTCCTAAACGACAATAACGCTGCCATTCAGCTGCATTCAAAATGTAAGATTGTGAGTGGGGAAAAAAAGTGTAAAGATGCAATTGCAATTCTTAAAATGAGCTTTTGATTTTTATGCCAGCGAGCACGCACAGAGTCTGCGTTTGGTGGAGGATCTCATCCTTCCCTTCGCGCCTTTAGCCATGAAAAACGTGTTTAGTCAGCTCAGTCAAAGCAAAACCTTCCGAGGCTCATTCGCTTCGACATCCTTGAGCCTCAGCTGGTTGAGTAACAACCTCAAGGTGACAACAAGTCTCCAGCACCGTGGCACACTGGGCCCGAGAAAGTTTGACAGGACATAATAGCCTGCAAAAGCACAATCTGTTGCTTTTGCATTTATGATGGTTTGTAGTTTAAAATGAGTGAGATACAACATTTTTATCAAGGCTTTAGAAGAGTCAGCAGGCTTATTTTTTAACTCTGGGAGAGCCAGGCTAGCTACTTGCATAACATGTGCACGGTACATGAGAGCAAAAAGAATCTCCCTCATCTAAGAGGCAAATATGTCCTTTTTTTTTCAAAATGTCAAACTTCTTCTTCTGTCATCTCTCCTCTTTTTAGCTGCTTTTAACAGACACCATTTCCAACCCGACCTTCACTGGTTAAATGTCACCGACTCACATTCGATGGCGCGTGATTGGCCGTGGATATGTAAAAATAGCAGGCCACACGTTTTTGTACATAGCGGAGATTTTGTAGCTAAAGTATCGGCTTTATAGGAGAGGAGAGGGAAGAAAGCAGTAGTTATTACACAAGCTGGAAAATCTTCATGGGAGCTTTTTTGTTAAAAAAAAAGATAACAAATTAATCCTCCCTTGTTTTAAAATCACACGGTATTACAATTCAAACAGCGGGCACAGTAGAAGACACTGATTTGTCTTAAATATGGATGGCAAACCCCAGAAACATGTCTCACTTTTTTCAGAAAAGACAGATGAAAGGACCTCTTTGCTCTCTCCTTCTCTCTCTCCCTCACTTTTATGCATTTTCTCCCAGTTGAAATACAGGAACGACCTGAACCTGCATCAAATTCCATCCTCACCCTCATTATTCTGTCTTTCTGATACATTTTTACTTTTTCATAATTTACATTTGGCCTTGCATAAAGTCACAACCCACAACAAAGCAGTCTCCTCCAATTCCGACAGACACACACACATACACACTCGAACACACACGCACACACTTACACTTTGTCTGACTGTCTATGTGCACGCAGTAATTAAGCCATCTGGATATCAAACTAGCTAGCTTAGCCTCAGGGTGGAGTGACAGCAGTGGTGTGTGTGTGTGTGTGTGTATGATGTGGCATAAGTCCAAGCTACTGGCTGCGGCAGTGAGATTCTGTCTTTAGTCTCTATCACTCTGCACTAATCCAATTGTCCAAAGAGAGAGAAAGCGAGGGAGTAAGAGAGAGAGAGGTGGGGGGGGGGAGTGAGAGAGTGAAGGAGAGCGTTCTACAACTGGCTGCTCTCCAATTCTAAATGGCAAGCCGGATGGGGATATCTATTAGAGGGTGAGAGTACAGCAAACACACACACGCACACACACACACACACAGAAAGGCCTACACTAACACGCCCACAAGCTTCACACGAGCACATAAACAAGCGCTCATCCACACACGTCCACCTATTACAGCCACAATGATGTGTGAGCGCACACTGACTCAGAAAAAAGGAAAAAAAATGTAAAAAATTAAATATTGAAATCTCACAAATTCTGACTGCATAAAATGAAAGGGGGCAAAAAACTGTAGATGAATAAACCCAGATGCAATTAGGATGACAAAATGACTCAGCCTTAGCACTTTTTTCTCTCTCTGCAGCTCTTCAGTGGCCCTTGTTGATGGCATGGCAGTATCTGGAGGTCTGAGTGTTGCTGTAAAAAAAAAAAAAAAGCATGTCCCCCATGTTGCTGGAAGACAAGTCCCACAGTGCCATCTGCTGGACAAAAACCTCTTCTAATGGCCCATCACACAGCCACTCTGCCCACACTGGAGAGACCCAAGATTCATTCAATATTAAGTTGCACATGTACAAGAGTCCTTTGTGTGTATTGTACAGATGGCTCGTATCACACATGCTCTGATCGTCAGTGAGTTTACACACTCTTCTGTGCACGTTTCTTATGTTTTCAGCAGTTTGTGCAGAGCGAAATACACATACACCAACTTCGCCTGACATGAGAAGGAAACGTGAAGCGAGGCTCACTGTTTCCAAGCAGACGCATTGTCTTATCAGACACAGGTGTAACTAATAACGCAGCTAATTGCAGAGCAGTAATTGCTGTAACAGAGCCATGGTTAATGTCTTTAGTGACACCTGTGCTTTTCCTGTTATGACAAGTCAAAATGTCTGCAGTGAGGGAAAAAAAGGCCTGTGTGTGCGTGCATGTCTGATCCTCCTGGGAATGACAAGGAAACAAGATGTTTTCACCACTACGCATTCTTGGTCTGTATTCTATAGACAGATCTGAACACATTTGAACACTTTCAGAAGTGTTTTCGACACCAAGATTGTAATTTTCCATAAAATACCATTTATCAGCACAGTGGTTCTTAATCTGGGGAACGTTTCGCTGAATGATTAGAAATTTAAAACATGTTATTTAAATATATGCTTTAAATTACGCTTACTTTCCCCTGACTTCTCTCTTTCTCTTCTCTCCCTTTTTCTTTTCCTTGGGCTTCTACAAATCGTTCACATGATCTGAAAATGAAAATAGAGAGAGGTCACAAGCCAAAAATGATGACTTAAGTGAATCAGTGAAACAGAAGAAATTCAGATAATTAAAAATGATCCTTTTTTAGTGTCTGCTCAGAATTAGCCCAGGACTTGGAGTCAGAGAGACTTGTGATCTTAGAATTGATCAAGTTCTGGCAGCGGCCTCTCAGACGATAACGTCAGTATGAAGAGCCATGAACAGACTTGTGACAGGAAAACAAAGACAGACTTGTGCCAGTAAAGTAAACATGTCTGTCAAGTCAACAATGTGAAGACGCCTATACTGCTCTCATGTTCAGTCAATATCACGAGGGAGTCTTCAGTCTTTTGTGGTGGGCGTGATACTTTCTGACTGAAAAACTTTGGGAACCACCGCTCTCTCTAAAGTGAAAGTCTTCATAGTTTTCAACCTGATGTTTAAACCTGATCTCTGGCATCTCTGTACTCTGTACCTCCTCCAATTCTCCACTAAAACGCTGGCACTGAGGTCAAACCAGCAGCTAGCCTGACAAACAGAATATGGACTTTTATTTTTTCCCACAGTCTCATCTCTCAGCCGCGTATCAATCCACACTGTGCAATGATGCCAGCAAATTAAGAAAGAAGATTAAAAAGATATCCAGTTATTACATAGACGGAGCACCTACTAAGGAGAAATCTTCCTATGAAATCCCTTTAAACAATAAGGTATGAGACACATGAGGCCTTCCGGCATGACAGTTTCATCACAGTGATTTGTTGTGCTCTATACAACACCTGAGTTCTGTTTATATTACAGACTTGCCAATATCCGCTTTCGCTGACACCTAGTGAGCGCGTGTGCACCGAGGGTCAGCCTGCTGCATTTGACTTCAGATGAGAGCTAACCTCAGACCTGCAGACCCAATAACCCTGCGTGATACGAGACTTTACCCTCCTTAATTTCCTGCCATAATAATAATCAACGGGCACATTTTGGGAAGAGAAGGTTTGACTACAGGGAAAGGTGTGACTTAACACTCGCGGCACAGAGATAATAATAAGAAAACAATTAGCCAAATAATGATTTGGGAGGAATCAGTGACAAGATGAGTTTAGATGAGACGGCGAGGAGAAGAGCATTACACGTTGTAACGTCTGTGGGGATGTGGGGGCTGTGATATGAGCTGAGAGTGCTGCTGGGATTTGTGTGTGTGTGTGTGTGTGTGTGTGTGTGTGCATTTCCATGAGGAGGAGAATATTTATGTGTGCTTGTGTGTGAGTGGATGTGTGTCTCAAACAGACAGATGGACAGACAGAAATAGCCAGAAGATGAGAGTGAGATACGGAGGTGTGCAGAGGGAGAGGAGGGGAGAGAGAGAGAGAAAGACGGAGGGGAGCAGGTCTGAGAATGAAAATGACTGAAAGGCAAGCGAGAGCGACAAACAATTTAATGGTGGATTTGCTAAGACAATAATAAGCTGCAGTTCATGTTTCAACATCACATCAGTTCCTCCGCTGTATTTGTGTAAAATTAATTATCTGAGTGGTAATAAATGAGCACAACCGGATCTTTCACCCGGTGTGTTTTTTTTTCTATTACACACACCATTACCCTATGCCAAAGAAATTTCTTGTTGCTAAAGATCATCCATCATGTAATGTAATATTGAAATGACACACACATACTTTTAATTTTCTCTTGTTATCCAGGTTCATATTGTTCAAGTTTAACTGAAAGCAGCAGTTTGGTGAATGTGCTTATCAACTTTCCTGTCCACTGTCCACACTGCTCTCATACCTGTCCACCATATGAAGATCAGTGTAATGTTTCGAAGCAAAGAGGGACAGACATGAGGCCTAACGTGTTCGGGGGTTGGTTGGGTTGGATGGAGCTCTGGTTGCAGCTTCACACTGACTGAACAGATACGAGTGTGGTATCAATCTTGTCATCTAACTTTTAGCGTATTTCCCCCCCAAATGTCAAACTACTCCTTGAAAGCTATTAAAGCTCTGTATCATGTCGCGCTAATAGATTCCCATCAGCAGAGTATTAGCTGCTGCTGCTCCTCTGCCACAGTCACATGTTAAGCTCATCTCGCTTACAGGAGACTAAGCTAATTTAGCACCTAGCATATTTAACTCTCCTTCACTCTCACACAGCCACTGCTTGTTGTTTATTGAGGCTTGGCCTCTTTAATGATGAAGACAAATGAGCTCATTATTAAGTGTTTGCATGTGCACATGCATCTGCTGCTCCACTGTATGTTTTCGTGTGTGTCTAGAGGTGTGCGTGTGTGTGTGGTGTTGATTTGAAGGTGTGCAGATCCGTGTTTGTGTCAGCTTACTGGTTGTGTGTGTGTATGCAAATTGTAACCTTTACCTTGTTAAACCTCTGTCTCGTGGGGTTAATTGCTTCATTTAGCCCTCGTTGTTGAATGTTCCCTCTTTTAAACGTAACTCAGTGTTCCATTTTCTCTGGACTGTGTGTGGGTGATGTGTGTGTGTCTTGCTCACGAATGCACTGTATCATCCCCAAGTTAAGCCCTCATGACCAACAGCAGATGGGGGGGTAGGTGATGGTGGGGAGGGTTCTCGTTCACTCCCCTCCTCTTTCTATCTAATTGTATTACGAGTCCATATGGCTGCGGTGTACAATATCATGCTTTTGATTTCTCATCATGTGCAGCCATTATCAGATGCTGTTCATTTGCTAAGCATATTTAGCATAAGTGTGACGCTTTCACGGGTGAGAGAGACGGTGAGAGAGGAGAATCCCCACTCTGAAACGAAATTAACGCCTAAATGCATTTTAATCTAAAGAGATCATTTGGGACTAAATTCATAGCTAATGGCGTGTTTATTAGCAGAGTCATGCATGTGAATTGTTGTATAATGAGGCTCAGGGAGGGCTTGCCTGGAAAGCACGTAGCAGTTTTTGGCAGTGCATACTAAGAGTGCTGCAGTTCTGCTGCTGGACATTAGGGGGTGCTAAGAGACAGAGGGGGCAACTGGAGGCGCTCGATGAGGAAAACCTGTGAGAAATGAATACAAGAAGTCGTGAAATTGCTTAGAGAAGTGTCAGGCACCAATAATACTTTTGAGGCATAACCCTGTTATGAATTCTTCCACTTTATTTATCATCCAATGGTCACAATGTTACCATACAAAACCAACTTCCAACATG
>JAVQJZ010049451.1:0-10516 GCA_036025355.1 Leiopotherapon unicolor | reverse complement strand
CAGGACACTTATTGCTCACAGCAACAAATATCTAAAAAAAAACCTTTTTCCTCGTTAATTGAGTGGTTATTTAACTAAAAAATATATTCTGTATATACATAGGTTATGACTTATCATTACTTTTTATTACTATAATAAATAAATTAACAATATATTTAAAATTACTACATATATAATAATTTTATTTGGCCATGTACATGTAGGAACGAAACATGTTTAACTGTGTGCTATAAAATACAGATGTGCTGAGTTGACTGCCAAGCTCCATTATTAAGGTGTAACCATGGGAACAGAATAAGCGTTACCTTGGTAACTTGAGTTGTGGTTGCTGAGGTGACGCTCTCTGAGGTGATGGTCAGCGGGGACACCACAGACTCCCTCCCCTGAGTGCCAGCTTTTACCTGCAGCACATTCATTAAAGGTGAGTCACACACACACACACACACACACACCACTACACATCATCATATCACAGCATGTAGTGGTGTCATGGGGGGCCAAACTCTTTTGGGGAATATCACAAATCTGACATGTCTGTGTTGGAGGCGTGTGTGTGTGTTGGATGTGTAGGCGTATGTATGTGTGCAAGCTCACAGTTTTTGGATCTAAGTAAACCTGAAATAAGGAGGATATTATCTGATGCCCTGAGCAAAAAACTCATTTATCAGCTGACAAATGTGCAGGTCAAAGTCCTGACTGACATTAACGCTTCATCTTTCATGAGCTCATCATTTCTGTAAAGCAACAAGCGCTTTTCTACCAGAATAAAGTAACTGCACTTGGATTTGAGGTTCTTACTGAATTCAGACCAGAAACAGCCACGGTGGAGCTCTGTGGAGCTGTGAAATGATTGCAGACTGGCTCTTTAGTAAATGGTGTTAGATTAAATTAGCCCTTTTTTAGATTAGTAATGATAAATTTTGCTCTGGACTGGTACGATGTGATAGTAGGAGGCTGCCAAAATTAGTCAAATACCAGAGACAGAGGCATCTCTCCAATTTAAGTGTAGTACAAGTTCAAGTTCATCCAACGCGCTGGAGGAATGAAATCAATGCTGCGGTGAACAGCGCTGATAAATACGAGACCACACAAACCTACATTCTCAGCTCCCTAAGTGAGGGCCATTGTGTGTATCCTTGAACTTTACCAAATGAACTGAATACATTTTCTTCCTAACAAAACATTAATAATGCAGAATTTTAAAGTATTTTCAATCCTATTGTTTACAGCCATGTTTACCAGCCTGCAAGCTGCCTATGTTGACAGCTGTCTTTAAGGAAACAGGTCAAAGCTAAAAAGGAGACAGCGGCAGCACAATGGCTGGGGTTTCTCAGTTTGTCACCACACACACACACACACGCTGTCACACTGATGTTTTTCCTCTTAAAGTTGCTTACAGGGGAGCCATTTTCTTTCAGGGCAGCTGGAGCCTCCCGCGGGCTGACGACTTCGTGGTTCTGAGGGAGACAAAGAAACAGTACCATTAACTGCAACACTGAGACTTGTGGGCAGATTATTATTAACTTCCTATGAGAAAGTTTGTTCCTATAAAGTAAGTCCAGCTACATCAGAAGGACATAATCATACAAAGAAAGATGAATTCAATCAGCATAGTAAACACACACCGGTCATTAGTAACATGGGAGCCACACAGAATGAGATGCTGCTTACGCTTATGTTTCTGCTGACTCAACAGAGATAGGTTCAGTTTTGATTTCTTCAGCATTTTAGCTGCTAAATGATCCACGATGATCATCAGATAACTGTCAGTTTACTACACACTGCTACCTCGTTTCCACCAGGTTAGCTCTGGTTCCTAAACCGGTTCTGTTCAGGATTCTTGGAACCACGGTGGCATGCAGCGAACAAGCCCACGTTTCCACCAGCAGAGAGAGTAACCATTATAATCACTGATATATCATTAATGCCTTGATTACCTTAAGTATTAAGATTATTAAGAGTATTAAAATCCACCAAGCCGCCAGGGAGCTGCACATTCAGGTGAGAATTTCAGTAGATTCACAAGTGACCCCTTTCACACTTCACACTTTTCATATTGTTTTTCTTTTATCTAAGTTGAAATACTCATTTCTTGTTTCTCAAGATTTTCTCCTCCACTTCTAACTTATTTACATTTTTCCAGATATATGAGCAGCTCGTTCACTTCCTTTGTGCATCGCGCTCTAGGAGAAAAAATCTGCATCAACAGAGCACTCAAAACTCAGCTGTAATTCAGTATGCACGCTGTCTGCTCTGATTACACCTCACTCCATCACTTTTCAAGTGTGAACACGCTACGTACTCAAACCTGCTTAGAATCAGTATGTGGCATGAAATGAGGGCACAGTGCGAGTGGTGCACATCTTTCTTCACAGCAGACATGTTGGCATGTCGTAGCAGGAAAGCATGGAGGTAACTGATAAATTACAAACACTTTCCATTAAGGTGAGCTCCTTCCAGGGTCCTGGTGTGCCTGCTGGCTCGCTGTCATGTCCGACTGTGACACGTGATGGGAGTGAGGCAAGGTTAACTAAAGGCTCACTGGAAGCTTCGTTATTAGTTTGTGAGAAGTCACAATGATGTGTCAACAAGCGTATCTGTTGAGGTCAGTGTGTTTACTTCTTTTCTCTCAATGCTGAAGGGGTCATCTGTGACGTGCTTAAAGTCATAAATTCAGATGTGAAAGGTTTTTTGCATTGACATCATATTTCATAGTCATGACTGACAATCAAACTGTTGACAGATTAGTTTGTTTGATGATTTGTTTAGACATTATTTAAATAACTTTTATCACAGTCTTGTTGCATTTCTACCGAAACTCAGAACCCGTCACTGACACATTTGACAGCAGCCGAGCCGAGAGCTGCTGTCCGACAGATGTGACTTGGCTCCCTCTGCTGGCTCAACAGTGTTGGTGATGGAGATCTTTCGCTGCCTACCTATGACGTCATCCTGCATTTGCTGCAGATGCCCACACACACACACACACACACTGCTGTGTCTTACCCTCACATCTTTGAAAATTCAACTCACCACTGATCTGGTGCTTCAAAGGCACTGTCTCTACTTCATTGCCTGAGTTCATCCACACCATTAGCTGAATGGTTAAAGAGCCCAGCAATGATTACATTTTAATAAGACACCTGTGGGACAGCCAGCCAGCACTCAAATCTTTGCCTCCGGAGATGAATGGGATTCACACCTGCTTTCATTATCCTCATTAATACACTGTCAATACTTTAATCACTCCATAATGACACTATTATGTCATCCCTGTCTGGGGAATATAGCCGTCATGTCACTGAAGCACACTGAAAATTCTGTCTCCTCGAGGAGCTGCATGAATATGAAACTCTTCATTCAAAGTCCATTTGTGGGGTGACTGATGGGGTCGATCCTCTTCATGAGTGTTGCCCTCACTTGCCTTTTCTACCAGTATTGCAGCTCCCAGTGTGTCATTATTGATGGATAAAATATAATACTTACAGAAATAATAATATAATAATACAGAGAAAATGAACAAGAGGAAAACAAAAAGAATATCTGATCAATCCAAGTGTAAATTCTTGAACATTTTGGGAACAGGTTTATGTTTTTTCTTATTAAGACAAGTGCATCAACACCAGTCTTGTGTGTGTTGGATAATATTAAGATACAGCCGCCAGCCAGTTAGCTTAGCCCAGCATACGGACAGAAAACAGAGGGAAACCTTTAGCCTGGCTGTTCCATGCAAAATCCTACCAGCACTCCTAAAGCTCTCGAGTTTCTTTTTTAGTCCATACAAGAGTATAAAAACAAAATTTCAATTTCATGTGGTTGCCAAGTAGCGATGGCACATAAGCTCATACGAAATCATTTTTTTTCACTTTGGTTTTTGAAATGAATGAGTCAGTTTTAGATGAACGGCTTGGTGGATTTTGTTACCTTCACACTGACATGCTGGCAGATTCCCTCTGCTGTCAGTTTTTATACAGACAGATATGAAAAGATATTGATCGTCCCATCTGACTCTCAGCAAGAAAGCAAAACAGAGTATTCCTTTAACTAATGTTGGGTCTGAGTAAAAAGATGTGGTTGACTGGTAGTACACTAAAAGTGTACTACCAGTACTACCTAAGAGCAGCCTATGTGAACAGTGTTCAGGAAAGAATTTACAGTAAGTTGGATAAAGGCAGCAGAAGTGTTCATTTCTGGCAATATGTCATTCATAGACAGCACACTGTCACATTGATTTTGTTCTTATTGTTGCTTTACCTGCGGCGAGACATTCATGATGTTGGGGTGGACTTCGGATCCATTCGTGTGTGTCTCTGTCTTGGTGTCGGACCTCTTCAGCATTTGGGCCATGCTAACAGCGCTGGCGTCTTTCTTTGCCACAGGCGGCTGAGAAACACAAACAGTTCAGTAAAGCCAAACACCAGCAAGAAGTTCATTCTCAATAAGACCTCCGACGACCTTGAAAAAATGATGCACTGTTCACGAGCAAGCATGTTTTAGATTAGATTAGATTAGAATTGGAACACTGTTAATTTCAAGGAACAAACACAAAGAATAAAAATTTGTTCTGCTTGATGACAACATGCAAATGATGACGCAGCGACAAGGGAATTCAAAGAAAGACTGATAAAAATAAAGTGGGGAAAAATTCATTCATTAATACATCAACAAAGAGAATAAAATATGGAATTTTGAACAAAAGAAAATTGGTAACACAATTCAAATGATGTGAAATGGTCCAAAAAGAAAAATAATAACAAGAAAAACACAGGGAGTTAAAGTCCAGCCTGGCAGGTTGAGTCCTGCGGGTGATGATGACGAACACATCTGTCTACCTCATGATGTGTTCCCTCCTCTGGAAGCTTCTCTTCTATGGGAGACTTGTCCCGGGAGCCCATTAGACGGGCGGAGTAGAACCTGGAGGTTTCCTCAAAGTCCTCCCGGCCCACCTCGGGCTGTCGTTCTCTCTCTCCCAGCTCTGATACACCCTTAGGCAAATCCTCCACGCCAGAGTGGAGATCCATGATGACGGTGAAGTCCACCTCGGCCTCCAGGCTGGACGTGGAGCTGACCGTCATGCTGGAGCACTTGCGTTCGATGCCCAGGTGGGTTTCCCTCATACAGGCCACCGTGTCCCGCTCCTGCTCCTCCTCGGAGGTGATGCTCGGCTGGGGCCTCCTGTCTCCGAGCTCCTTCTGAGGTGAGCATAGACACACGATCACCACTCTGAGGTCACACAGCGGCAGACGGATGGATGATGAGGATGACATGGAATGGGATGGAAATCTCATCCTTGTGTTTGCTGGGATTCATGAAGGAGCCAAAATAAACACAAACTGTACGTGCAATGTGTCCTCCGTAAACAATCGTGTCAGATGGAAAGTTGACTGACTGCAGAAAACCCCCAAGATAAATAAGAAAAAAAAATATTTGTGTTGCACACTTCTCTTTGGCGATTACTAGATCCTACAAAGTGCATGCATATTGGAAAAATGTGTTGCGTGTGAGTGAGTGAGTTGGATCAGTTTTCCATTCCACATAAACGTACTGAGACAGAAGCTAAACCCGATGATGATGGATACACCGCTGAACTAGCTCAGCAGTAGCTGCCACCTCAGCTGCTGACTAACTGATGTGATTTAGCGTGGTTAAGCCCACTTTAAAGACTTATTTATTCAATTTAAAATTATTCTTTAGAGTCTCTCTAGTTAAGACACTCTGCCTTTGCAGGCTGCAGGTCTGTAACAGGCCTAAATTAAAACAAGCATACAAGCTCATTAGATCTCAGTAAAAACTAGGACATGCCAGCAACAGTCGAGTGTAAGGGGCTGTTTATATGATACACCTGATCATAGTGATGGGTGTAGGCAGCTGAGTAGCCTGTAGGAAGCTACACACAGCATCCTTTATAGCTTTTAGCAATTTTTTCATATATGAGGGAAAACAGGTGCAGTCAGCTGGGGGGCATGTACCCGAGAATAGGGCAGAGAGGAAGCGAGATGATGGGTGGAGCATATGCCGGTGGGTTTAAATACAAATGAATAACCTTGAAATCAGCAAACGGCTCCTCATAAATGGCAGGAGTGGAGACAGGCTCCTGCAGGGGGAAGCAGAGGAAAGAGCAGAGAGCGTCTGAAGGTTAGCACAAGCTGAAGCGGCCAGTGGAAAAAGCAGGCCACGACACAAACAGAGATCCTAACAGCAGCGCTTGACTGGAGCCTGAAAATATGAGCTCAGTGACTTCTGAGCAAACAATATTTCACTCCAAACCTAAACTGGGATCCTGGTGAGGCGCTCAGACTCCCAATCAGAATATAGCCACGCATTTCAGAGCAGATCATAATGTTTTTAAATGACTCAAACCCAAGTTTAGGTGAGAAATTCAGCCATACCCAATCTAAGCCCACCTGGCTCTGTTCAGATCCAGACGGGTCCGAATGGATTCAGGCGCAAATTTCAAGCACTACTTGACAGTAAACATACAGTTTAGAGGACAGAAAAGAGGTGAGCTTACTACAACAAAAACAACACCTACAGCCAGCTTTACTTGTTAGAATTAGCAGAGGCAGAGCAAGAGAGTCATGCAGTTTGTAAAATGAGCAGGTTTTCAACACAGCAGCAGCCATTCGTTGACCAAGTTGAGTAAGTGTTGCAACACTACGCACGCTGAATTTCAACAGTGGAGTATTCAGGTATTGTCATATAGTGTTGTTAAGTGTCCAATAAAAAGGTGCTGGGGTGCATTTCAAAGCCTGTCAAAATGATTGTGCGATTGCATCCACATGTTTGGAGGAGCACCTAATGTTTTCCCACAATCCCCGTGTTCAATCTGATCTTGATATGATTGTCGCTCGGCAGTGAGAGCTACGCAACACCTCTTCTCATGCCTATTTAATCCAATATATGCAAGGGCTCGACTCAGATGAAAAGGTGGGAAATGATGAAAGCTGTCATGTCTATTCACTTCAAATTCCTTTCATTCCAGTGCCAAATGCGTGCAAGCTCCTAATGATACCAAGAGTGAAATGAAAGCAGCAAATCTGACTGTGTCAGGCACTGAGCTGTGGCGTCTGGCTGCTCCCTGCCTGCCGGGGTTTCACAGTTGGAGGAACCAATGTGTTTATGACAGTGCTTAGCGCTTCCTATGCAGGTGGGGTAGTGGAGAATAATGCATCCGATTTATGGTTTGTTATCAAAAATCTGAAGGATCAAGAGCCATTTTGTGAGTTCTGTTGATGAATGTTCATCACTTTGATGTAGTTTCTCAATCATTTGCACGCAAACCAATTCTATACTTCATTTATCTCTAATTTTGGGAGATAATAGCTGTAACAAAGTAATGGATGGCAGTACTTTTCACCCTTTCTTCTTCAAATGAGTGGTTTAATTTGTAACAGTGTGCAATAAATCATTTGTTTAGTATTTCCAGTTTGAAAATGGCACAGAGATGTGCAAAAAGCATTAGAGCGATGATATTATGGAAGCTTTTCTTTCCCTGCCACCCTCAGACAGAGAACAGCGTGAGCTGGAAAGAAATTTGAGGCTCAAAAGTCAGAGAAGGCGAAGACAAACAAATGACCAAAACATGAGGTATTGATTTTTGTCTCTTTTGTTTTTTTAAACTTTCACAGCCAGTGGTGAGCTGTACAGATTTGCCAGACAGTGTGGTGCATGTTGAGGGCAATGGGAAGGGATAAATTGGGTTGCCATTTGGGAAAATGTCCAAACTTTTTGATTGCTTTTTGCCACAAGACGGAGCAAAAGTACCGCTCCGCCTGCTCTTCACACAGGCACGGACAGGTAAGATGGATGAGTGTTTCAAGTCACTGAAAGACGTAGAAAAAAAGAAAAATGGCGTGCGAGTCTGTCTGAAGCTCATGCGATGCTTTATTTCCAATGACTGAATAGCAGATGCCAAGCAGAGTTACCGAGTGTCTCTTCTTGGCTGCGTCCAGGCTTGGCTCCCTGCCGGCATTTCGGCTGTTCCGCAGTATTAGTCCAGACTCCCTGGCCTTCTGTGTTTTCACTGGCGGGGCTGGGGGAGCCATTTTGGGGAGTGGCGTAATCTTTGAACAGAACGACTGACTCTCTGTCGGTCCTCTGCCAGACTGATAGCTATCCTCGGGATGTTCTGCTTTCGCGATTCCCTCCATTTCGGCTGCGAACGTGGGATGGAAGGAGGAGACGTCGGTCCAGTTGAGGTCTGAGGGTCCCTCTGGAGAGCCAACCGACCAGCGGTATTCTCTTCTCATGACCCGTGTGGCCTCTTCCTGTCCTGTCCTGTCTCTTTCATCCTTGCAGGCGACGCTCTTTGACCGCTCCGGCTTGAGAGGGACAATCCTGGTGATTTCCGATTGGTAGCTGCTGCCTGACAGTCGGTGGAGAGACGTCCTCTGGCCTCTGTCTCCCAAGAATCCCTCCATATCCTCTCCCCCAGAGCTGCTGATTTTCCTCTCGTGTGTCCTGACCTGTCGCAGTTTAACCTCAGCTAGCTCTTTGTTGTCAATAAGGCCTTTCCCTCGCATCTTCATCACACACTCCCCTCTAACACCTGCTAATGAACTATCATGTTCTATCTTTCCGGGTCCGTTCACTGAGCTTAAATCGATATCTGCTGGTCCAGCCTGACCCACTTTTCTCTTCACCTGCTCTGCTCCTTGAGTGGAGACCTCCCTACTTTCTCTTATTGATATATCCTCTTGTTTGTTATCTTGATAGACCCTGACAGACTGATCCCTTCCTGATCCCTGCTCATCTTTCATCACCACCGGGGATGACTCACAATGGTTTCCTGTTTTAGAAGTTATTTCTGGACTGTTGTCCGAGTCTGAGCCCTCGTTTTCTTCTCCGGTAGAATCGCTGCCTCCTTTCCTGTAGATGAGTTCGGCAGGCATTCCCAGGTTTAAGCTCTGGGGTCTCCTCTTTTTTCTGGGTTTAGAAGCTGTGCGTTCCTTTATCTGGCACGAGCCCGGGGCCACATCATTGTTTGCCTCAGGGTCTGAGGCTTGAGACGGTTTACCTTGAGATTTGTCTTGAAAAGAGTCTGCATTCTCAGATAATTGGATCACAAAACGACTTTTGTTAGTTGGCCGAGGCTCAGAGCATACGTCTGCCTCTCTGGGTGATTTTGTTGATGGAAATTCATCAATATGGCTTTTCATTTCTCTCCTGTCATACCCTGTTACCTCTTTATGTATCATCTTGGTAAGGTCTATCTCTTTTTCCAGCTCCTTCTTCTCCCACGTGGAATCAGACGTGAGAGACTTGTTCTTTTCTTCTGCCTTCCAGTCCTGCTC
Organism: Leiopotherapon unicolor; assembly: GCA_036025355.1. Lineage (NCBI taxonomy): Eukaryota > Metazoa > Chordata > Actinopteri > Centrarchiformes > Terapontidae > Leiopotherapon > Leiopotherapon unicolor. The sequence continues at coordinate 1,223 of JAVQJZ010049451.1, read as the reverse complement.
CTGTTGATAAGTTTCTCGTTTTTCAATCAATACCCACTCCTCAGAGCCCTACATGTTGGTATAGATTAAACACAGTTAGACATGCCAAGCACAGCTGCTGCAAATAATGAAATCTACACAATCATTTCATCACAGAACAAGGAACAAAATGCACAAATGGCACATAGTGAAGTTTTGGTAAACATGAATTTGCATTTAGAGATTTGTTGTACACAATACGTGGTTGTACTTTTTTAAATGATAATAATGCACGTAGGCAGTGCATTTCACCAAACCACAAATGCTATAAATAGCATCACATAGCATGAGAAAGGAAGAGTGAGAGATGTGCAACCTCAGGTGAAGTCACCAGAGTCTTCTGGACGAAACCCTCAACAGACAGGCTGTTAACAGGGTCCTTTCCCACTGCTCGGCCCACCAGCTGGCCGACACGAGGCAGAGGAGAGAGTGTAAAAGAGAGGGAAGAACAGCCATTAGAGGAGCCGAAATGAGGGAGAAGATTAGTAAGATGCACAATAAACCATTTCACGCAAGAGGGAAAAATAGGAAAGGCAGAAAGAACCGGCACTAACAGGACTTAACTGAGTTACTTTGTAGAAACTTTCTAATGAACTTCAAACTAAAAGCACGCAATCCCATGTACCTGACAGCCACCAAATCCACACAACCAAATCAGCAGACATTTGCAATGCAAATATTTTTTCTGTAACTACATCAAAGAGTGGAGTTCGACTGAATCTCTCGGAAACAGTTGAGAGCACAGAGACTTTCCCAGCCTTCGACTGTCAGTCAAACACAATAACAGCCTCCCTCCATCCTCCACCCCCCTTACCTGGGAGAAGATACACAGTAGATTACATTTTCTGCAGCAGACAACGTTTGACATTCTGTGGGCATAATCTGATTGTCCCAGACAGCAGATGAGAGATTGTCTGAAGACAGAACTATCCTATCTGAGCGCTACAATCTAACTGCTCCATCTTCAAAAGCCTAATTACTAAAATGTGATCAAAGCTTGAGGGCTTTCGTGATCTGGCATAAAGAAAACTGTGTCACTGTTAGGCAATCAAGGAAAAAAAACATAACTGATAATTACTTCTAAAGTGCCTCACATTGAGTAAATCTCAAAAACATCTTGGAGCTAATCTCAGCAGGATGCTTCCTTCTGTGCTACTTGTCAGTCATCTTCAAGTACCTCTGAGATATTGTCAGAATAATTCTGG
>JAVQJZ010049429.1:0-12794 GCA_036025355.1 Leiopotherapon unicolor | reverse complement strand
ATTGATTTTGCTCTCAGAACCAGAATAACATATGATATTGTCTCTGTTGGTTTATTGTGCTTACATGGGGAACTTTCTTTGGAGATTTTAAAAAGATTCTTTACATTTATATTTATAAGATAAGAGAGAAACGAAGAAATCCAAACTGTATTTGGCAGTGCCTGTGTGTGTGTGTGTGTGTGTGTGTGTGTGTGTGTGTGTGTGTGTGCAGCAGTATTTGGGTGCACACCGTGGTTCTTCTCCTTGCTGACCCTCCCAGCAGACAGCAGCCTGTCTCTTCCCCTCCTCTCTTTTCTAACCCAACATCAGCACAAGCTCCTCTGAAAAACAACGAAAAAATTGAAGGGATTTCTTGTTGTGTTTTTTGATGGAGAAAGAGAAGAAAGGAGCTTGAAACAAAAGAATACCTGACGTGTTTGGCTCAGCTACCCGAGTCCCTCCAAACCTACACCTTCCTACCTGCCTACCTCCCGGCGAGGGGACTGCCTGCATCCGATAAGAGATCTCGTCGACAAAATCAAGTGTGGAGGGAGGGGGAGTGGAGAGAAGGAGTCGAATTGGAGAGAGGGTAAAAGGCAGAAGAGACACCGAGGGAGGGGAAAAGGTCAGGGACACGGGGGGGCTTATCGCACTGCCAGAAATAAGGAGAGTGTCTACACAAACGGTTTGGCAGACGAAACCAAGCAGACGAAGTGAAATAAACCAGCAACCCCTTTCTCCACAATTTTTTTGGGGCGAGGACTACTGTGGATTTAAAAAAAACATACTCACGACTCAATCCAGAAGCTTTTTTGCGCTGTGGTGAAGCCCGGTGAACACAGTGCAGACTTTTGGACCGTGCGTAATTTGGAGAGTTTATTGCCACGCTGCGTCAGGATGCGCGTCTGTCCGCTGCTGCTCTTCCTCTGCCTGCTGTGCGCCGGACGCGCTCAAAAGTTCTCCGCTCTCACGGTAGGAAGAGCCGCACAGCTCCCAGAAACGCGTCTCGTCCACGTCCATGTTTAAAATACTCTTTTAAAGTGAAGGACGCACACATTTTTTTTGCGTAATATCGAGAGAGACACGTCCCAGAAAGTTATTACTTATCAGTGACCGAAGTTATTCAGTTTAAAAGACTCGTTCTTTGTGTCTTTTCGAGATCGTCCTCTGGTCAGAAATCATTTATTTTGATAGTAGCCTAATTAATAAAAATAACCATTTAAAATCCATCCTCACAGCGCTGCTGCCAGTACTGACACATCTATAGACTCTCAAATGAGTTTTTGTGTGTGTTTTAATACATTTTATACCTGCCAGACCTTCAAGGTGAATTTAAGATGGGATGTAAAACATATAAAGTTAAGATGTTTGCATAGGTGGGAAAATGCTCTGTGTTACTGTGTGTGAAAGCTGTGTTTCAGTGTCTGAGGTGGCAGAGCTGTCTGTCTGTCTGTCTGTCTGCCTGCCCGCCAGCTCTCTCGGTTCGCCTCCTCTCTCCGTCCTGTTGGCTCTTGTTGTGCCAGCGGCTGCGCGGAGCTGACTCTGCCAGCGTCGGCGGGTCAGCTGCGCCAAGGCACATGGCATTGTTTACACTCCACCTTTAAACTGCATCTTTAAAAGCAGCTGAGTGGGAAAAAAAATCATGGCCACGATCAAGTGCAGGTATGGTGCTGAAGGAGGAATAATGGAGAGCGGAATGTGTGCTGTCAGAGGCTCCAGCTCTTGATTTAGAGGTTGATGAGACAGCCGCCTCCCCCCGGCACCGTTATTTATGGTCCGGGTGAAGATGCCTTAATATCCAATTGGAAACAAATGGCCGTGAGTCGTTAACCCGCAGGTGAAGGGTCGGAGATCCTTTCTCCCTGACGGCACTGTGCAGCTGTGGAATGTGGGAGGAAGTGTGGCAGATGCTCTCTCTGAATTTTACCTGCATTTACACACACAGTGGAAATGATATTAAGAGTGTTTCCCCACTGAGGTGTCACTGGTGGTGATATTTTACCCAGCAGCTGACGTAAAGGTCACACACATACAGTCATGTGGTGTGTTTGGATGTTACACAGCATCCACCATGCCCTGGATGTGACTAAGAATGAGAGAGCTTTCTCTTCCAGTGTATGTTTGAGAGGTAACTGCGTCTGTGTCAGACCTCCCCACTGTGGCTCATTAGACCGTCTGTATTGGAATAGCACATGGAGTGCTGGAGTTGCGCTTTTACAGAACTTTATGGGTGATTAATGGCTTATTGTTTGAATGACACAGGAGAGCTTACTGTCGGTTTCAAGAAAATGTCTCTGTGTGATATTTTGTGCATATTTGAGGTCAAACAGGCAGTTAAATATATGGGCCATTTGCCCAGGTTATTCATGAGGCAGACTTTTTCCATGGTTCATGGAAGTATGAAATAGTGTGTGAAAAGATGAGGAAGCACTGAACGTCGGCTGCCTCTTTGTCAAACCAGGAGAAAGCAATTTTAGTATAACATATGGGCTCCATTGACCTTATCCTTTCATGAAATTGTGCACCTGCCCAAAGAGATTTTTTTTTGTCACATGACGATCAGTGGCCTTTCACACCAACTTTCTGTCTTTTTAACGTCTTTTCACAGCAATTAAATGTCTTTTCCTTTGATTGAGTTAGTAGCCTGGTTAAAGGCTGTCACTTTCTTCCCTTTCCACCATGCTGGAAACTAATGATCCCCTTTGCATCCTCGCGTCCACGCAGGAAACTCCCGCCAAGGCCATTTAACACATTTGCCTCGGCTCTCAGCTGGGGCCCCCATTGACCCTGCGAGGCCGTGGTGTGAGGGGCCTCTCGGGGCGCTGGAAGCGGGGGCCTCTGAGCCCAGAAGGCCCTTATCAGCCTACAATGTGCTCTCTGCTGGAGACTCGCCTCCTCCGTACTCCATTCAATCCCACAATGCCGCAGAGCCAGGAGGAGGTAATAGGATTTGATTTGTATGCTGGTTGGTCTTGGAAAAAAAAAATTTCCTCGCACTCCGCCCGTCTCGCCCTCTCTCGTCTGTCTCTTGTTCCCTTGCCAACCTCTTGTATTATTTGAGCAGATGCAAAAAGCATCTTCCAAGAGAGATCACGCAAAGAAAAAAAAGAGATCCTGAAAGGAAAGAGCAAAATAAAGAGAAAGAAAAACAGAGATGGTGAGAGCCAGCCGTCTGGGAGTAGAGAAGAAACAAATGGATTTGAGTCACAATATGTGTTCTGTCTTGTATGAGTCTCCTTTTATGATAAATCGGGGTGGAAGCTTGTGCTGCATGTAGCTGAGGCGGAGGCCATCCATCACTCTCCACCACATTGCTGTGCATGACGATGGTGCCGGCTTGGAGAGGCAGGAATGAGACATCAGGGGAGTGACGGGGCTCTGTGTCGGCCTCGCCCATCCATCACCACAGTCCCAACACACACAGATCTGCAGCTGACAGCTAACTACCATTAGGTGTACACAGGAGGAAGAGGTCCTTGCGCCATCAGTCTCCGACGCTTCCTCCTCTCGCTGGCTTTCACATCTTATTTGTTCTCCTCCTTCAGCACGGCCAATTGCGGCTTTGAAATAAACACTCGGATATCTGAAAGTGAATCTGGGTGGCTGATTTCATGGGTGGCTGATTTTGTGGCTAACTGTGTTTTCCATGCTGTGTTCTTGGAGCTTTATCGTGAACTTGCAGGCACTTGGCTCTCCACTGTGTGCTGTACAGTGGACATCTAGCAGGATGCTGGGCCACTGAATAACTCTGTTTGGGCTGTCAGTCCGCTGGCTGATACCGATAATGCTGGTGCAGTGTGAGCACCGGGGTGGCCAGCGTGGGCCGTGGCAAGGCTGGCGGTCCACCACCAAGCATGGCTGGACGCCCTCAGACACTATCAGAGCAGTCACTGGCTTTGGACGATTCCAGTCTTTGCAAAAAAAAAAAAAAAAAAACATCCTCAGACTAGGCTGTCACGCCTGCTGGACTTTATGTGAAGGGGAGAGCTGTGAGAGACAGAGCGGAGGGTGAGGGGAGGTCAATGCTGCAGAGGGATGTCCTAACTTGTGTGGGAGGACAGGGGGAAGAGGAGGGAGGGTACCAACGGGAGACTGTCATTTAGAGAAGCTCAGAGACACTAACAAGGAGGGGCAGGGAGATGTTAGACCCCCACTTTATACACAAAGAAGAAATACGCAGCTGTAGAGAGAGAACTAGAGGACCCCACTCAAGTAACACTATTGTTCTGTAATTATTATTATGTATGGTTTTTATTATTATATTTTAACTACACAGACCAAAATATAACAGTAGATCTTCTGAAACTCGCACTAAGTAAGTAACAATTGCTATGTTGATTTGAATATGTCTGTGAACTCTGATGTTCAGTCTCTGGAAAGGCAACTTCTTAACAAATTAAGTCACAATCAGGAAGAGAACTTAAAATCATGCAAACTGTGCCAAAACAGCATAAATGTGGTGCCAGACCTTTGTGACCAGTGACTCCTAAAAGGGAAGTAATGACTCCTTGTGATCCGCCATTACAGCCTTAATGTGGATTAGTGTCTAAGACTGTTCAATTTGAAGGATCTGTAGACCTTAAAATATGTCGTATCTGAGGCACTCTTGGTGGTTTAAAGCAGCAAGTATGAACCTCAGCGTCCCTTGTACATGTTGGTCCGAAGATCTCTCTCCACCTCACTTCTTTCCTGCCACATTATTACTGTTGCTATCAAATAACTGCATAAAGTGCCCCAAAACAATACATAAAATGTAGTATTACAGAAGGAAGAGCAAAAATGAGAGAAAGGTCAGAAGAAATAAACATAATTTATGACAATAATATTCTTTTATCATCTTGTGACCCCTCAGATTTATCTTCGGGGGCGTTAACGACCAAAAATAGACAACGTTCACTCATTCTGTTACTCCCAAAGGAGGAAGAGCCATTACTCTTCATATTTCTGTCCAGAAAGATGAGGGATGAGTGTTGAGACTTGGATGTTCTCGGGAAGCAAACAGCTCTCCAGCTCTGCGGTGTCGGGATACTTTCTGTGTTCTTCTCATGACAACACATCATTTTTAAATGCGTGGGAAGACGGGGCTCATAAAAAAAATAAGAAAAAATTGGGTTTTTGAAAAATTTCATTCAATCCCAAAGACTCAGCTTCCCTCCCTCGCGGCTCCTCTTCCGATGTGTTTGAACTGGCCTCTCCTCTCTGATGCCCCCCCACCCCCCCCACCCATCCACCCCGGAGAGATTTATGAGCAGGGTTGACAGAGTGGGCTGTGTCCCCCCTGCCGGCCTAAGGCGACGCTCCCTTCCCTGCCAACCCTCTTCCAGGTGCATGCAGCCCTGCAGCCCTGCTCATCTGAATGCAGGGGGGGCTGCCACCAAACCTCACCTCTCACTTCATTTGTAAGATGTCAGACACAACAAATTTTTTTTTGTCGATCATCCCACCCTTTTCATGGAGTCTTCTTTTTTTTTCTTGCCATGCCCTGTCTTTTGATAACTCGTAACAGGTTTTATGGCTTACCTTTAAGTGAGTGCTTTGATTCTCTGCTTTGTGTCACAGATTGAAGGTGTGTGTGTGTGTGTGTGTGTGTGTGTGTGTGTGTGTGTGTGTGTGTGTGTGAGACAGTTTCTGTCCGTCTGCTGAGAATCGTTGACAGGGAGAGCTTTCAGATGGATTTTAGATACACATGCATCCACTGAAAACAGGGCAAAAAAAGAAAAGCTAAATGAAAAATGACAGTGTTTCATAAGTGCAAATATTTTCATTATATGAGAAGACAAAAGGAGGTATTTATCTTTGGATATGACTGACTGAAAACAGCACCTGCATAGGCATGGGTAGAGAGTTTGTTTTTTTCCACTCAACCCAGGTCATTATTCCACCAAACTGAATGAATCACGCAAACTTTATGAAAACCCGACACTCGCACTGTAGCGGCACAAAGCTCCCTGACATTTAGTTTATTCAGCCTCTCTATCATTCACTGTCTTTTCATTCATTGTAGCAGTCACAGCTTGTTGCCACCCCTCCTCACCGCCGCCGCCGCCCCATTGTGTGGCCTAGCGAGGGGGTTTCATACCACGGTGGCAGATACAATGGTGGCATTGACACAGGTGATGTGATGCGTTCAGCCATGAGTCTCCGTCCTTGTTCCTCCATTCATGGCTGAGTAAAACATCCTCAGGAGTGATTCCAGGTGAATGCCCGTGCAGGTGTTGGCATGGACAAACAAAAGAGGAAGCGTCACTCAAATCTCCAGCGCTTTTAGACTGAGACAAAGCACGGCTGCACCCTGACAGGCTTGTAGTGACACTGCCTCGTCTTGTGTCTGTGTTGTGCTGTTTATAACTGATTTCTGGTTTGTTCATGAAAGGTTGCTGCACCAGCTTATGAACCTCTCATTTTTAAACCTCTGTTTTTTTTATTTGTATGGCTTTTGCAACTGACACCTGTTCTGCAACTGACTTTTTGGTTTAGTGTCCTGTTTATTAAATACACTTGCGCCCACACAAGCTCCAACCCCAAGTCTCCCTAAATCCCTCCAGAGTCACACCTGTTGTTGTGGAGATTAAAATGGTTTGGTGCAGAGCTCAGTAATTCCCACAAATGGCTCATTTAACAAATGTTTTATCTGCTCATCTCCTGCTTTTTCGCTTCTGCAGTTCCTGCGGGTGGATCAGGATAAGGAGTGCAACATGGAATGCACCGGGACTCCTCGCAAGCCCCTGTGCGCCTCCGACGGCAGGACCTTCACATCTCGCTGCGAGTTCCTCCGAGCCAAGTGCCGCGACCCCCAGCTGGAGGTCATCCGAGGGCCATGCAAAGGTCAGGTCATGAGTCACGCTTCAGCGCCGCCTGGTGCTCTCACATGCACAGAGGGGGTCAGAGCAGAAACTTGTGGGTTAAATTCATTTCAGCATAATTGATTCTTTGAGTGCTGGGAGGACGAGTGGGGTTGACACAGTGAGAGCAGGTTTGGGGGGGCTTTGCTGCTGCCCGGCTGGTTAATTTCACACCATTTGTACTGATGAAGGAAATGTGCACATTTGTGAAAATACTTATTTCATTTTGTTTTTCAGAAGAAACAATTTTGCTTTCTTTGCTGGCTGCATTGTTACAACAGAACTACAGCATCAGGGCACCAGTGACCTCCTCATTCATTTAAAATGGCTTCAGCGCTTTGAAATCGAATTATTATGCAGAGGCAAGGGCATTTGAATGAAATATCTTGACAAGAATTAATGGTCTCATTTTCATCATACTAGATGTAAAGCTGTACGTATGTGACCGATGGAAGCCTGGAGATGAAAAGCAAAAGGGAAAGGAGAGGCAGTGAGGTCAGGCAGCTCACAGACTCCCTCATTGTTAGTCGTTGTTGGAAGGAAGCACCCATACACCCCAATGCTGCCACGCCGAACCCTCTCACCCCTGCCCCACTCACTAACTCTATACTGCTAGTTCATCGCTCTACAGACTGGGGACAATGCCCCATTCTTACACATTACAATATTAGATCGCTAATGCAGGGAGTGTGAGCGAAAGGGTTTGCTTAAAAAGAAGTCTCGTATGATGGAAAAGCATTCCACGATTTTATGCCCGTGCTGGGTCTCTATGGCAACGTCTCTAAGCGGACATCTGGATGTGGCGGACAGCGCCGGGACACAGAATAGAGGATTCCAGCTAGGAAGCTGAAAGGGACAAGAGTCCATGAAAGTCGTATTGTATGCGTCAATAACATCGGGTCTATAAGGGTTCGGACCCCCCTCTGCTTCTGGATGGCCGGGGTGAAAGACACAGCAGCAGCAGTCGAGTCAGCAACCGAAATAAACCAGAGGACCGGTCTGGCCTAAAAGCACAGAGATGGGATTGTGTTTAAGGATGGTGAGACTGGCACCACATTTGTTTTCTATCAGATGATTCAAGTGTCCTGTCATTTTTTCCAGTCAGCTTTTTGGTCGGAGCCCCCTGGAGAAGAACGATTGGTTTTGGGTTTTTCCACCGGAGCTAACTTTAGAGCTCCTCAACTTGCTGTTTCCCTCCATCCGGAACATCCAGAGTCTTACCCCCTCTCCTCTCCAGTGACAGTGACACACACACACACTAGACTGAGGGAAACCAGCGCACATTCCCCCGCATGTGTCTAATAGACAATCTAGTGTAAGCCGTGCCAGCGACATGCAGCCCTCTGACCAAACTGGTGAACGTTTTTAAACTCAGCATGAGTCATTGTTTTAATGTGATTTGAACCTGCCAGCCAGACAGGCTCTGCATGGCAGACACGCTCAGACTGAGTTACCATCAAACCCATCGCTGCCCAACATTTCCCCAGGGTTTGCACAGCTGGTGCAGTTGGCCAGGTGAGCTGAAGCAGCTGTGGAATGACAGGATGAGCCATGGCTTTGACAGGGAGATGTGAAAGAACTTGAGGTGCACATAGGTGAAAAGTTGCTGACCCACATTTATATCGAGAAATAGTTGGAGGACAGCTCAGGCTGAACTGAGGAGACGGCCGAGGTTTAGGAGGAGAGTGAGACAGACTCGGAGACATTAAGGAAGGGTCAGGTTTTCCCTGTGCATCAGCCCTTTTCTTGGGTGACTGGAATGTTCTACAAGAGCAGCACGAGCTGCCTCGCTCAGTAATGGCTTTACCACCAGGCACTGTGCAGGCTTGCCTGACGTGCTCCTAATAAGACTGGGGGTGTTGGTTCTATTCCCAGCCACACAACTATCTGCTGCTTCCGAAATGTCTTGAATTGTGTCCCCCTCCTCTCTCTCCACTCTCCCCATATTTTTCTTTCATTCTTCATCATCTGTGAGATTTAACATCTTCCGCAGACTTTTTAAGTATGTTGGTTTCATAGTTGTGCAGCATAAGAAAATAGTTGAGCTGCGGGTTGAATTGTGGGCCTCTGTGATGTGTAGTGATTCTGGTGATTTGTGGTGCTCCTCAGATACATCCAGATGTGTAGCAGAGAAGAAGTACACAGAGCAGCAGGCCAAGAAGCTCTTCCCTCAGGTCTTTGTGCCTGTGTGCAATCCCGATGGCACGTATAGCGAGGTAACAAAAAACACACCATCAGTGATTCTTTCTTTGAATATGAGACAAGGCGTTTGACACGAGAGGCTCAGAAAGAAGTAACTCTTCTCATTTCTCTTGCATGACTTCACATTTTATTCTTACTGATGTCATTCCTGGTGTAGCCTGTGCTGGCTTTGTGTTTATATACTGTTCTGATTACAGGTTCAGTGCCACAGCTACACTGGATACTGCTGGTGTGTCACCCCCAACGGTAGACCCATCAGTGGCTCAGCAGTGGCCAACAAAAAACCCAGATGCCAAGGTTGGTAATACCCCAGCAACCTGTCTTATAACGGCCACACATTTTTTCTTTCTTTATTTGCAGTTTAGTGAACAAGCATCAACACTTCATTTTGTAACAAGCCTGATGTATGACATTTAAAATGGCTCATTTGGACCAGAATGTGGTTCCTGTAATTTTGTGAAGCAATGATGATAAATTGAATTTAACACAGCAAAGCATGACATTCCATGTTCGAGGGGGGTGTAATCCTCAGACCTGTGGGAAAGTGGTCAGTGACAGGATTGATGGCCACAGCGTTTGAGGGCCACCCGAGGACTGAGTGTTGCTCAAGGCATGAGGTTGTGGTGTAAATAAGCCTGGTAGAAAATCCCTGCTGCAGAGTTGAGCAACAAAGTTAAACTGTAAGGAATGTAAGTGTTCTTGGAGGATGGCGTTTGCCAAACAATCAAATAACCAATGCCACATGTCCTCCCTGTGCGTTCACGTGGGTTCTGCCTCGGAAGTTGCTGCTGTCTCAGTAGGGAGAGCTGCAGTAGCAGCAGTGGCAGCTGTACTGTAACTTCCAGCTGTACTTTATTCATAGATGTGTGTATGAAGTGCAAAAAGTTCATAAAATACATCTCTATCGCCTTGCAGTATGTAAGTGACTGCAACCACTTCAAAGAAAAGAGTTTTCCACTTTGGTTCTCTCCTTATTTAAGTCTGGTTGATGTTTGTTCCTGTGCCACAAAAAGAGGCAATAATTCTTGTATGTATGCCAAAATTTCTTTTCAGTATGGGGGAAAACATGAAAAAGGTGTGTGGTGGTAAATTTTTAATTAATTTGAAGTTGTTGCTTTTCAGGTTCAAAACAAGAGAGAGCTACCACAAGAGAACCAGGTAAAGCAGGTGAGACTTTAATTGAAGAAAAAAATTATCCTTAGAGGCACATTGACTGTATGTGTGTATCTATCTGAGCATGCATGTACATGTACATGTGTGTGTGTATTCATTTGTATCTCTGTCTGTTTGCCTGCATCTGTGTCAGAGATGTGCAGGGTGGGTTGCCTGTTAAGGCTTGCCTTTCTAATATTTTGTCAATTTAAGAGAGTACGAGCAGCCTGAAGGCTGATATAAAAGCAGTCTGTTACGGCGTAACACGTCTAAGAAGAGAGGCTGCGGTGAGTTTTAATGCACACCGCCAGCCACTGCAGCACATATAACCGCCTGCTGTCTTTACCAGGCAGCCAAACGGCCAGCAGCCAGAATGGAGGAAAACTGACTTATCATAAGCTCTTCTTCTCTAACTGTATCTTGCTTGGTCTTGTTTTTTCAGCAACAGTGTCATGAGATACAAAGAAGTTTTCACACTTATCCTCCTCCTAACTTTCACTCTGTCATCAACATCTACCCTCTTCCAGATATAGAACCACTAAGTTTTCCCCAGCTCCACTCCAGATACTGTATATCTTTGTTTAAATGATGTGATTTGAAGGCTCACAAAGAAATGTGTAATTTGGGCCGACTCGATCGATTCCTCATGTGATAGTGTGTGTGTGTGTGCATGTGTGTGTATTTGCATGCATGGATGTGAGTGTGCGAGAGAGAAAAAGTGTGTATACATCCACTTGTGTTTGTCACATGGGTTATTCCTGTCAGTGTGACATTTACGTCTGCGCCCCTCTCTCTGTAAACAGTCTTGGGTATAGTGTCTGTCGGCCAACTCATTACACACAGATCAAGTGGGAATGCAAAATTTGAGAGAGGAGGAGGGATGGTGGGAGAGGGAAAGAGGGAGGAAGGGAGGTGGAGGGGTGGGGGTTGTGGTTCAGTCTGAACTGGTTGGATAAACAGGGTGGTGAAAAGCAGAATAAACTGTAGATTTGTGGTGTGCCAGCACTGAAAATAGCAGTGATTGCATCAATATTTTGATTCAACAGAAGCCCATCAGTGCCTAAGGATTCTGCCGCAACCAGGGCTGCACTTTTATTATGAGAATACTGGTAATGTTAAACACCAAATGCTTTACCATTAACCCATTTCTGGTGCTTGACTCGACAAATTCATTCACATGCTGGAATCATACACAGCTGACAACTGACAAACAGCAGTTAAACTAATGCCGTATGACCACAAATAGCGCGGGGGTTTCCTGGCAGATGCTAAAAGAGGTGTTACAGTCATGTAAAAGGCCGCAAAGTAAAGATAGGTCATTAGTGGTTTATCGTAAATCCGAATCATAAATACACTTTTTGAAATGGCATTTCCATCCGTTAAGTGAGCAGAGTAATAACATGTCTGCCTGAGTCAGTCACACCGACTGTATATATTTTTATACACCGAACATACTCCACAAGATGAATGGCTGGCATAATTTGCAATGGAGAATTCAATGTTAAGGAAAAGAAGTTCAGGTTCCATCCCCGTTTGAGGAGCCGCCTATTAGAGATGCCCTGACTCATTCATTAACAGAGATTTGCTTTGAGCAGGATGAGTGACCCACACTGAGGTTAACCACACCTACGGCCGTGGTTTCACCCTAAGCTGCTCGAAAACCTCCCTCACTGTCTCCCTCCTGCCGCAAATCAAACAAACAAACAAACAGAAACCAAACAAACACTGAGCTGGATTCTCCCACTGTTAATTGGTTTGTCTCAGACTTGGCTACTGCGTTCTTCACCTCCTCATGTCTCTCCCACCTTCACGCAGCTCTCACAACTCAAATGCAGGCAATGGAGGCACGGAGAAGAACATTGGGGACAACCAGTCCTCATCCTCTCCTCATTCATTTCAGCTGACCTCAATCTGTCCTCCAAAATGATCTCACTTGTTGCATGAAGTGAAACCATGGGAATATATAACCACTATACTTCTGATTTTCCTTCTCTCTTCTCTTACTATAAGTGACCTCTTTCAGCTGTCAACACACACTCCCCTCTCTTTGTCATTCTCCTCACCTCTACGTCTGCCTCCATCCTTCCTGGCCGGGCAAAGTGCAAATCTGACGTAGTTGACTGTTCTCTAATCTAGCTTACTCTCGTAATTGTAGTCTCCTTGCAAATATTCTCCATTCTAAATGCAGATGAGACCGGCCCAGCGGTGGATCCACAGCCCCCTGCCGATGAGGAAGGTGAGCTCTTATCTGTCGGCCACTGCGAGTGAAAAATGTTTGATATTGCGCCTGTGTTTACCGAGACGCCACCGGCTGACTCAAAAGCTTCAAAACATCCTTAAAAGGGAAAAGGAGCCGGCGTGTGAAGCAATTGCAGCATCATGCTTAAAAAGGGGCCACTGGGGAAAACGTGATAGTAAAAACATTTTTGATATGTGTGCAACATTTCAAGTGAATTTGAACTGAAAGGACAGTTTTAAGTGAGTTGTGTTTTATGTACATTTATTTCATATGTTTCATGTTAAAACTGTTTTTACTGAATATCTGCTTTTGTCATCACCAGTGAAAATGGCAGGATAGTGTAGTGTAAGAGCAGCACAAGAAGAGAAGTGTCATTTACT
>JAVQJZ010049395.1:0-10726 GCA_036025355.1 Leiopotherapon unicolor | reverse complement strand
CTGGGAACTTTTTTATTAGGATGTTATTGTATACTAAAGGTGCTTTTCCAAAGAGAACAAACACTTCTTCTTCCTTATTTGAACAGTTTCGGTTTTCTATTTCGGAAAAAATTCGATTTCAGTGAGAATGGACCTTCTTTCAAAGCAGCATGGGGTGGAAGCAGTATTCATGCTGCCTGGCATCGCTCAGGCAGAGAATCAAGAGAGCAGGAGTCAGGCAGCAGGGTGGATATGTACTGATTGAGAGCGGAGACAGCTCATGATAGCTTATCAAAGGGTGAGGTTCTTACCATCCAGCCACTCTGGGGAATGAGCTTCTTCCGCTGGGATTTCTCTCTTGAGAAGGCGGCTGTATTGGGATTCAACATTTTTTAATCTCGCTTGGGTGGGATGAGAATGAGCCTCTCCCTCCCTCTGATGAAGTGGTAGTGAAAGGCAGTCTAGCCGCCACCGCCACCGTCTCGTCCTTAATGCAACAGAGCAGTCATTATGAATTTCTGTGCCCTTATTATGAGAAAAATCCAAAGTATGACAGACAGAATAGGTGTAGAATTGTGTTCAGTTATTGTTGTTTTGTTTAGTAAGTAATTACTAGCAATACATTTATTTACAGTGTATGCTTAGTATGACCTCAGTTATTTCCCAGTCTTACTTATTTAGTTAACTGGCGTGTTTATTAGCCACTCTGAGTCTCCTATAATTCAACACACAAACACTGACACATTCAGCAGACATGGAACAACTTCGTTCTTTCTTCAACTTCATTTCAAGTCGTATTTGTGTCCTCTTGACTAATGCAAACAGATTTCTGAATTTTTAGCTGCCGGATGCTTGCTTATGTTCACCATCTAGTCTTCTGCACGCCAAAATCAGATTTGGTTGCTCATGGCATGACCATTTTATTAATACAATGTACATTTGTTTGGCTGCTCTGTAAGCAGATACAGCAGATACTCCCATGTTATTTTCCTTTTTGCAAGACATAAGACATACAGGATGGGTACAGGACAATTAAACAAACATATTGTCAGGGAACAATACGCTAAGTATTAAGTTGTTGAGTGTGTTAATATAATGTTGTGGTGTGTCTGTTTGTGTATGTGCTCTGGCGATTGGCAGTGAAGCTGGACTAATGCACTGTCAGCTCCAGAGCAGGTCAACAGTGTCAGCTCTTCCTGTTGTATTTCTTACAAAGTAGCTGCTTAAGGAGGGTCTCATGCTCCAAGTATTCTGGGATGTGTTGTAAATAACTACACTAGTAGTTAGTGCCAATCTAACTATTTTCAGGCTGTAAGTCACAAGTTACAAAATGTCAAACAACAAGCTGCAAGTTGTTTAAATACACCAAATAACTAAAAAGAAAAGCAGATTTACATGATATTTTTCACCTCATGTACAGTGACTTGATTCACCATTAATGTAAAAAAATAACCAAATAAGAAAGCTACTTGTTGTGATGTGAGAACTTGCAGCTATGACCAATGAAACAATATAATTTTCAAGCATAAAATACAAATGCCAAACCTTCTCTTAAGAGGCTGACATCAATGCACAATGTGCCTCTACTAGGCACAATGTGAAATTACATCAGGCTTGGGCATACAGAGTGAGTGACATTTATTGTCTGTCCTTGAAAAAAGAAAGAGAGAAGTGTTTTTATAAGTATATGTACTTAAGAATATGCAGAAAACACACAGGAAAAACTGCAAAATTATTGGTCCTTGATAAGACTTAATAAATGTCAAATAGCAATTACTTTGACTTTAGAGATGTGGGTCTTTGCTAGTAGCATATCATTTATCATGTTTTTTTAACTAAATCTCCCAAACTTCAATTCATGTGCAGGAACCAGCAAGGTCTATTTGCCAACAAACTGTAAAGATGATCAAGTGCTTGCCTGAGAGGTACATTAGAAGTGAGAGGTGCATTAGCATCTTAAGAAAGAGAGCTCTGTCAGATTTATCAAGGTAGTATAAAATGCCAGTACATCTAGGAAGAGAGAACGCCCTGCTAACAGTTTTTTATTTATATTCCCAGGTCACACCTAGTTTATTTTGTGTTTCTGTGTTTTCATTTTTAAATTTTCCTGCATGGCTTCCCATGGGAGTTTTGCCAGTGGAGATGACATTATGCATTCAGAAGATGATTTGCCTGAAGTAAATTACCCTTGATTATTTGAACGAGCAAAAAAATATCATTCCACTATCAACATTCAAAACAAAAGAATAAAAAAAGAAAACAATAATTCCCATTCAACATGCAACCAAAAAAAGAATAAAATCAAAGCCAAGCTTCAGGGAACATGCAACAGAGGACTCTAGATGGTATTGGTGATGCTAATGCTACTTTGACTGCATTTGATTGTGGTTAATGCATCACCAGAGGGAGATTTAATGAGACTTAATGAAGTTGTCTGACACTGCGGAGGGACGACTCAACATGTGCTGAAAAAAATAGTCAGTATTTAGATTGGGGACACAAAAATATTAATCAATATGATCCTTATGAAGAATGTGACTAAAGCACCTGATGCTGAAAATACTCCAGAGTTAAGTTATACTAAGACTTTTAAGGCCTCTGCCATATTTGTAAAGACTGCAATGCGAACTTTTTTAAAATCATCACAAGGAAATGTACTAAGATGTGTTGAGAACAATCATGTGATGGGAAAAACACATTATGTTTCAGCACTCTCCAGTCCTGTCAGCAATAAGCAAGGGTGACCTCCACATTAGTTTCAGCTCTGCCCTCACTACTGAAGCGAAATGTTGAACAAAAGACTGATAGTAATACAATACAGAACACCAGAGGCATAATTGATGGTACTAAATGGAATGTCTGGCTCGGTCCCAATAATCACACTCGTGGTCTGTGGATTTTTTCCAGGTTTGTACTTGTGTTACGGATTTCCGGTAATTACCAACAGTGCTGAAGTGCCCATTAAGACTGCAAGTGTGTGGTGGGGAGGATTTTCATAACACACAGGGACACACTGGGTTAATGAGGTCAACCCATCCTTTGTGCAAAAACACAGCTCTTGTCGCTTGAGATGTTTTTTTTCTTTCCCAGAGAAAAAAAAAATGCAATCAAGTAGGAAACAACCATACAGATTTCCAGTTAGTCAGCAAAACAAATAAAAGAAGAAAAAACACAATTGGCACAATGGAGTAGGGGTGTGACAGTACAATTCGCTTACTCTCCTGGTTTCTGTGAGGTCTCTGACCATACTTTTGTGCCAAATAATAAACTTGTTTTTGAGGCCAAGGACTGCAGTAACATAGTCTTGTCTATACACCAATTATCTGCTTCTCATCGCCTAGTGGGCCAAACGATGGCTCATTTAATGACGCTGTGCGTTTCTATAGATAGTAATGACAAAAAACTTTAATCTTCTGTTATCTGTTGGAACACTGCAACATTTCAGAATCCATCAGAGATTAAAACACAATCTTTCTTTCTTCAGCCTTCAAAGTAGGTGTTTTTGTGAAGCAACAGGTGGAGTTTATCCCAGCCATTTTTTTTTACATCACAGGAGTCTATCTGAGGTGGTCTGAATGCCAATGAATGCAGGGCGAGGCTGGAGTAGCTTTTCTGCAGTCCAAAGCAGTAACAAATGTATTGCACATTTCTTCCACTGTGTCAATGCAGCTATCCTGGGTGTTGTCCAACATCATACTCTTCTTTGCAGTACTAATCTCTGCTGCCTCTTCCTACCTCTTCATATGTCTTGTAAAATTACAGCTATATATAAATGATGTTGAGATGTTAAATAATTTCTAGGTGATCACTTTAGTGAACACAAATGTTAATGACACTGAATTAATCATCTGCCCTAAAAAGAACGTCATATAGTCAGAGATATATTGAACAAAACCTCTGACCTTTAAAATATTCTCTGTGTTAGTTAACAAAGTATATTTGGCCTCAGTAATGGATGACCTTTGACCCTCAATCTTGCGCTTTTTTGTTTTGTAATCCTCTTTAAACGCATGCCAGTGTGTTGTGAAAAACTAATAACAGCCAATGCTGGTTTTTCCTCCAAATATCTGAGGTGGTTGAAAGGAAAATACAGCCTTTCATACTTTTGTACTTTGCAGCAGTGTACAAACAACTTGTGAACAAGCACATTCTTGGACGGAGCAGAAACCCCTGAGGTAATGGCACTGTTCATGCCATCATGTAATGTTGATTGTTCCGGATGACATACTGTATATCTCACACAAGATAAAAGTTGAGACACACTGTGTTACCAGAATAGATGATGACTTAAATCCTTGACAAGCACAAACCTTTTCCCAGACTTGAAGGTGAAGGTGACAGCAAAAGAATTTCACTTACTTATTTTTACTGTGGCAACTGAAAATGATTTCTCCATGTAGTTGCAGGGTTTTTTCTTTATGATATTTTGTGATGAACCGTAAAATAACATTCCAGTGATGCTAAAAGTCATCTTAGCAATTATGTCTCAGAACCACGGTAACCCAGGGGAAGACTCTCAACCCGCACCATCAACAAAAAACCCTTCACGAAAGGTTATGATTTGTGGAACAGCTAAGACTCAGACACAAAGGTCTCAAAGATATTTTTCCATTTCTATCATTATTTTAGTCTGTGTAAATCTTTAAGATATTCAGCGGTCTATTGGAATTATCTGTATTTGTAAACTCTACAGTACCAGAAATTCTTTCCCCAGTAATTATGCATGAACACCTCTCATTTAAAAGGATGATTCTAATGTAGACTTGAGCCATGCTGTGTAGTAGACCCAGAATTTGCTGGGAGGTGACAGCAGGGCACAAAGACTAGCCTCCCTATTATTACATACCTGTATGCATACTGTATGCCTCCATATGTCTGGATGATCAAAGGGATGTCTTTACCTCTGTGATCTTTATTTAAAGGTATAACAAGTAGCATTGCTCGGCCCCTGTTCTCTAACTCAAAGTGCACACAGTTCTGGGAGGCCCACGTGATTACAACTAGTGGTTGATTGCTACATTTTCATAGAGTCCCACACCCTGTTAGTGGATGATGGTGGCACATCACAGCCCACATGCTCAGAAATGTCCCAAACAAAATAAGAAACTAGAGGCAGAGGACAGAGATGATCACACACTTCTGGGTCATAAGTGATGATTGAAAGGGGCTTCAATGATAATAGCTGTCCTTGGAACTGAAATACACCTTGAACAGTCTGTCACTGTTGGAGAGCAGATGGGTTTATTTTATTCTTGACCTGCATTGGTTTTCATTGTGATTATGACATAATGGCTTTCAATAAAACATGCTTACTCATACATGCTTACTTACACGAAAGACATTGTTAAGCTTTTATGAAATGTTTATATTTCTTATAAGTATCTATCACCATGTTGGTTGTATGAAAAGACCACACATTTAGACACCTGCTTTTGTTTTTGTTTTTTTTTTTTACTATTATAACATATTGAACCCCAGTTGCTCTTTTTAAGGGTTTCCTTCTCATCTTGTGTATCACAACTCTGAAGCAGATCTCACATCTTGTCACACCTAGCAGGAAACTGTTGCCCTGACAAAATCTTGGCTTAGAGATGGAAACTGGTGCCAAAAATGTCACAAACACATACCAAAACTGAAAATGTATGAGATTGTTGGTTGGAGAGTTTTGCTGCTAGGGCGACTGCAGGCTGGTCTAGATAAAGACTGAACAAACGGATGTCCACAACCAGGACCAAACCAAGGACGTTGACCCACTCATGGCATGAAGCGCAATGTTACATCTCTATTATCAGATGTCCCTCTGATTACATTTAGGTGTATCTTATGCAATCAGATATCAAATTCTCAAAACTGTCATGATTTATGCCATTGTATGATATCCAATGTGCCATATATAGCAAAGGTCATACACACAGCTATTGCTGCTGTCATAAATACCATTTGTAACTCAAATACTAAAGCCATAATGCTATGAACATGCACATCATATTCCAACACATAAAAGGTCATTTTTGATGAGGCTTATGGTCGATTTCTGCAGATCTCTAAGAAAAGGAATGTTGGAGTTTCTGTTGCTTGGTTATATTGCTTACTGCAGGTCTAGAACGGACCAAGCATCTGATGACCCACTCTAATGGGATCATAGCCTCCCAGAGAGACTCTTGTGGTCCAGCTAATGTATCTCATCAGATGTGAGTCCTCTCTCTCACATACTCACACCCAGTTGGGTTTTGTCCATGCATGAGGAGAGTGAGCAGGGTGAAAAGGTTAAAGGTCTGGCTAAGGCAGCCTAGGACAAAGCAGGCCTTGTTCATTATAAAAGAGCAGAGGGAACACCATTTAACACAGGTTAGGTTTACTATTCTCTTTTCCCCCTGCAGTAGTCGATGTGGTCTTAAAGTAAAAGTAAGTAACTTTTTTAAAAATGACTTTTATTAATTTATTTACTAAAATTCATTTACTAAAAGTGTCACTATGTCCTTACAGTAGTAAATGAGACAAAAAAATCATACTCCCCTGGCTCCACTACTACAACCAATAAGAATTGAGGACATGACAGCGTGTCAGTTGCTGCGCCTGCACACGTTTCATGACAGTTTATAAACAGCAACCTACTGGCCAAGTAATGATAAAACAATGGTTTGAATGACAGACGAGTAAATAGAAGAAGAGCAATGGAAAAGAGCAAGTTAAAAAGAGAGCATTAAATTGAGCGATGCTGGGGGAGGGGTAGTCTGTATGATAGAGAAGCAGGGAGGGATCTGGAACGTATTCATGCTCTAATTTTCAAAATAACAACACTTTTCCTTGATCTCACTGACTAACAGTGATGCAGTTATAAGCCTGATGATTTCATTTAAACTCATCTGTATTCACAAGACAACATAACCCAATCAAAAAGTGTGATAACCTTGAGCTAAGTAAAGTAGTGCATGTGACAGAAATGTCTTTAAACTAGCTAATAGGATACTATGAACACCTACTGAGTGTGACACTAGAGGTTTTAAAGTGGGTTAAATATAATGCCAACTCCACACTGGTCTCAGAGTTTTTCATATCAGACTCCTTCCACCTTTGAAATGCAGCACCTGTGTCCCCTGAGGTTTTGAAGTATGGATTTGTGATTCAGGGCTGTGCACTGAGGGTGCCCTGCAAAACAGGCGAAAGGTATGCCCTAAAATTCTTTTTGCCTGGGAGTGAATCCTCAGTTATGTTATTAAGCCTTTCACTAGGAGAAAAGATCTTTTTTTTTATTGAATAAAACAACAAAACTGTTTATCGTTACAATCATCATGGTTGTTCATCCCTTTGTGATTTACAGACATGCCTCAATAATCTACTGAGCTGAATCAGGGATCATCCCAAAAACTCAAAGCAAAGTAATTATCTCCCTATATCTAGTGACACTTAGCTGATGCACTTTGAAATAGTTTCTGTTGGCAGCTGCTATTTACCAGAATAGTGACACCAAAATGTCTCTAAGATGTGGGCATTTGATTAATATTTGGCATTTAACTATATTTGGAGAAGCTTTTAGGCAAGAGTACAAAGGAGCAATTTGAGTTACTGCAATTAATGTCCATTTTGAAAATGATTCTTGCACTCTATGAGCGTCCCTGTAAATGTAATGTTCCAGTGGGTGACCTTCAAATGTAAATGCGCACAGGCCTTTTGATAACAAAGAATCTTTTTGCTATATTTTCTACATATGTGACAGCTACCACTTCATCTCTGGATTCACTGTAGAAGTAAGCCTTAAATTCTTAATCACACTAATTAAGTGCAATTAGACAATGGGGACCTGAAATATTCATGCAGCACTTAACTTTCTTCTCCAACAGGATATATTGCACAAGTCTTTAATGGGAACTGCAAAGTGGTTCTTCAGTCTGCGTGAAGACTGAATGCCAAAAATTCAAAAACAAGTTTCTGCAAGACAGTCTTCAAAGCCTGAGTGGGGGCATATGGTATCTTACATTGTTATAATAGTTAGTGAGTGAGGTTTCTACATCATGTTCTCAGTGATAATCAAAAGACAACATGAGACACAAAGTGACAAGATGCCACTTGGCGATGGCAGAACACAGAATGTATCATTGTGTATGCTGTCTTTTCTGCAAAGACCAACTCCCTTTTCACATGAAAGGTGGAGTGGCCATCTGACAATTTTGGCTCAGTAAACCCCTCTGCAGTGATGTGCTACTCTCCCAACACAGGCACAAAATGGATGGATCTGTTAATAGTGCTGTCCTCATATTGTAATGCCATCTGTTCCATGGCAGGCTGTCGAGGGGTTTGCCATCAATTTGACTGTGCAGATTGAATTTTCATGCTCTCTCTTCTCTTTCAACCTTAAAATCTTACTTTGTTGCATCTTGGGAAAGTAAGACTCAAGATGAAAAGAAGCTTCTCTGTGCATGCTGACAGGTTCGGCACTCTTGTTTGGGCCAATTCCAACCCATGCTGCAGTCCACAAATGTGAAACACAGCATGGGGTATGATTGGGTTAAGGTAGTGGCTGCATTATAATTATGTCTCCGATCTTTTTGTCTGACCTTGGTTGTAGTTTTAAAAGCATTGCAAATGGCTTCAAAACCGCATAGCGCATTTCACTGATGCTGAGCACAGATTTGAAAAAACAAAAAAAACTTTGGAGAACACTATGTTTGTTTGTATTCTATTATGAGCCACTAAATGCTTATTATTGTGCCTGAAATGACTAGAGGTCAATTTTTCCCCCTTTCTGTATTGAATTGAAAACAGCCACATAATAGATTCTCTCCACACATTCCTATAAATATAATTTATCACCAGGAAAGAAAAAGAAATTAGGTTTTGTGAGGTGTGAGATAAACAAAAGCAATAGTATTACATGAATACCACACATATCGATAGGTCGTCCGACCTCATCCTGGGAGGAAATGCTGGGTGGTTTTGTTGTCCTCAAAGACATCAAACAAACTCATTTCTTTCATTTTTAATAGCCTACATCCCAACATTCGCTTTCCTCAAAGCCTCTATGTAGAGAGAAAGTGTCTCCATGCATGAGCGCTCTCACTCAAGAGGGGTTGACTGACGGCTAAACTGTGGTCAAAGCTGACAGTAGAACAGACTGGTGTACTGTATAGAGGACAGACTGTTGAAGACAGGCGGGTTCATTTCACCAAAACTGCTCTGGGGAAATGCCAAAGATCTTCTGGAAATAGACTGCTTTAATGCCATGATATGAGACATGGATAGATGCACATTTGACACACGCACCAAATTTCTGATGATAATCGAACTTGCCAAGTTGTCAAAGCAAAGCAATGTGCAGAGGTCTGACGTGTACAGGTTGGGAAAAAAAAACTGCTGTTTTTGGGGGAGCTCTCTCCAGTCAGGTATATTTACTCCCTGAGATACCCCTCAGTTACTTTACCTTTTAAAGCTTTCATTGAATTGTCATGTAAGTGTCACCACAGCATAACCACAATTTTACTAAATGGTATAATTTTTGTTGTTTCCTTGCCGGTTTCTGTGTGGGGTAGAGGGGCAGTGTGGGGACTGGATGAGGCAAGTCTCTTCCTGTAAGCGTTAATTGTACAGTCTCACAGAATCTCCCTTGACATGAGGAGGAATATTGCAAGTGGGAGCAATGGACTGTGTCATTTTAATGCCCAATTTCAGCTTGAGCTCAGACCTCCCGCCAACCAAATCAATTGCTTTTTTACTGCTGGGCCTTTGTTGATGAGTTATGTCAGACAGAGAAAGCAATGAGCTTTAATCTAGAGCACATTGTGTTCATTAGTGACATATTAAAACATTTAGAAGTCTATAGATTAAATCTTTAAGGTTAGGGTTAAGTGGTCTGGTTTATTAACTAAATAAAAATGATCCTTTCCCCTACTGCAGCCAAATAAAAAAATGTCGACAATTGCAACGCAGGAAATTACAGTTTTCCTAGGAACTCTTTCTTCTCTTGTGTTGAAAACAGTTTCAAAGCCCCACAATGCAGAAAACCACAGCTTTACTTGTTTGCTCATGGGACGACTACAACACTATTGTGCCCCCTGTCATACGTGGATATTATGATGCAACATCACCACAACACTCATGTCTGCAGGGTTAATGAGGCTAGCACATTAACGTAGCACCCACTTTTCTAATGAAACAAAAGCTAATCAGATCCTCCGAAGCTAACTTCCAGCTGTGCAACCATAGCGAGTTCTGAGC
The DNA here is from genome assembly GCA_036025355.1 of Leiopotherapon unicolor. NCBI lineage: Eukaryota > Metazoa > Chordata > Actinopteri > Centrarchiformes > Terapontidae > Leiopotherapon > Leiopotherapon unicolor. The sequence continues at coordinate 535 of JAVQJZ010049395.1, read as the reverse complement.
TATGTGAAGTCAAAACTGAAATCTCAGATGAGCCAAGTCCATTTTAATTAGATCACTTGTTTTAATTAGAGCAATGATAGCTTGAAGATTATTGTTGCACATAAACACTGTGTCAGATGAAGACACACAGGGGACCAATGCATAGACGGGGCTGACGGAAAGATTCATTTAGACTGTGGTCAGTTGAGAATATCTTATATTGCACCAACAAGCACATTGTGAGATTACCTATGAAACAAAAGGCAGAGGAGCTACAGGGCTGAAAAAAGGACCACAGAGATCATGCAGCTCCAGACCATTTAGTCAGATTCACACAGCTTCTCCTCTAACAGCCAGGAAACACGTTCAAACAGTTTTCATTAGCTTTTCAGTGTACGTATTTAACAATGTTTGAGAGAAAAAAAGACAAAACTTTGTGCAGATCAAACAACCAAATGCAATGGGTATCCATGCCAGCTAGATTGCCCCTATCATCAGGATGCTATTATTGCCTGTGCCTGTCAAAACTGTTACAAATTGCTGAAGTTAAAGTAAT
>JAVQJZ010049362.1:0-13691 GCA_036025355.1 Leiopotherapon unicolor | reverse complement strand
ATAACACAAAAAGCAACAATATAAATTACCATATGGTGTGCGGGTTTGAATCCCACCTGCTGCGGTGGAAGGTGGGTGGAGCGAAAGTCAATGTCAATGTGAAGCTCAGTGTCCAGGTTCGTGGCGCTGGCCTCTGACGACGCGCTGGTCTCAGACGATGCGCTCCAGCTTCGATCTCTCCATGTTGATCTCTTTCAGTCCTGCAGGAGAAGAGATAAGACACATTAGTGTAAAAAAAAAAAACAAGATCAGAAATGACTCAACAGGAACGATGATCAATAGTCACCTTTAGCCGTACGATTAAGAACCGTGTCGATCAGGATGTCCGTCCCAGTCCAGCCTGTACCGCCACTGTGGAGCAGAAAGTTCACCATGTTAATGGTTTACATACACATATAAATATACACATAAATATACAGATAAACGTCCACGATTCAAGACATGGGCTAGAGTACGTGGAAAACAACTTGTGGAAACTCAGACAAACTTTGGAGCAAAAGCGGCTCCACAAAGGTCAATTCAAGCTCAACACAATCAGACTAATTCAACACTTCAAAACATTGTGGCGACTAAAGTTAAGTGTAATTAAACATTTTACCATTTTATATATTACATATTTGGTGTATATGTATCAAGATCTGATGATGCAGCTTTAAAGAAGAGGATTTACCTGCAGTCAAAAGCACTTGATCGATCTCATCGCCCTGCCGGCTTCTTTCTCTCAATATTAGTTGTCACAAGGCGCCCGGGAGCTGCAGAGACGATGACGAGCCCCGAGGCAAGCTGTGGTATTTCGGCCTGTCGTCGAGGGTGACCTGCCCTTTACATCGCCTCACGCTGAGGATCCCTCCGTCCTTCGTTTCCTGTCTTTTGTTTCCCTCCTGAAAGAAGAAAGAGGGAAGACAAAACAAAACATATTTCACTTCAAACTCTGAAGGTCAAAAAGAGCCCGCAGTGCCCGAGGTGACCTCTGACCCCCGGAGGCCCGAAAGCTGCGGCTCATGTTCGCTGACATTAGCCTCTATTCAAATGAAGCTGAAATATATGCAGACCTCTGCTGCAGATTTTAATGGCATTGTTGCTCATCTGTTTTCCTGCTGACCACCTCCACCTGCAGGCGAAACCTGTGCTTCTTCGTGGTGAGCTGCATGCTAATAATGTGGGACAGCTAGGGGAAAATAAAGAGGGAAATAATGAATAAGGATGAGTAATCTTTTTTATTCCACAGTATTGTCAATGATTGACACAAATTTGGAGAAAATCTTCTATATCTTTTTTATCTATTTTAATTAAATGATCTTTTTGTGTGTCTAAAAGCAATCATATATGAATGTTATTATGGTATAATCTGTTACTGTAATCTGAAATAATTGTCTTTGGACTATTTCCTGCTTTCATTTATCATCCATCTATATATTCCTGCAGTGTGAGGGACACAACCTGCCTCTGATGGAGTTCAGGCGCCATCTGCTGTCCAAACCACAAATCTAATGTTCATTTTGCACCATAATTTTTGGATCAACCTTTCAGAAATTTCCTGGTTATCTGTTGTTTTCGATATCATGCAGTTTGTTACAGTGGTGGTGAGTGTAAAACTGCGATACGACATTTCTTCCATTTTTATTGAAACTGGAGCATACACAATCAGAAATTATAATCAGACTCTCTTTTCTTAGCTCAAATTACCATAAAAACTGATGAAATATGGGGCAAACGATACAATACAAATGACAATAAAACAAATCCTGACATTGTTTGACTGATGCCACCACTGACATGAGAATAATGAAGATCTTTTTGGCCTGAGAATGATCATAAAATCATCTTACCACATTAATTTTAATGAAAAAAACACACAATTTATTGGTCTATTCTTCTGAAATTCTGTGTTTTCACATTTTCACATTTTTCTGTGTTGTACATTCAAGAAACAGCAGTCAGCGATGTTCACCTCATGACCCATAAATCACATCCTGAATGTGAGCAAACTGCGCCCCCATCAGGCCAAGAAATCTCAGTCATTTGTAGAAGAAAGGGGGCGAATTTTTGTCAGCGTGAGGAGGCAGAAAATGACGTCTTGTTCACAAAGTATGTGTTCACATCTCAGGATATCCTTCAGTGTGTAGCTCTGAAGTGAAAGATTCAAGTCTCAGGTCGCCTTTAAAGGATGATCCCTGTTACTTTGTACATTTAACTACTTGAGCCAGTGAACAATTAAAGTAATCGTAACTAAAAGTACTCCCAGTGCAGTAAAATGTCACCCTGTCAGTGTTTTTCTACTATATTTGATGTTTCTGGATTAATATTATGGCTGTAAAGTAACTACAGATGCACAGAATCATCTTAGGAAAGTAATGAAGGAACGAAAAGATATCAAGTTACTGATAAAATCTGCTAAATACATTTGATTTTCTGCAGAATCGATGAGCACGATGAGTTAAACAGATGAGTCGGACAGTTAGTCACCATTAAAACTCATAGGAAGTTCAGAAGTCTGGAAACAATGTCTGGTTACATGAACTTAATGGGATTATGAAAGTTTACAGTGTTCAACACAGGCGTCCTACACAGTCAAATATGTGTTTGCACTTGAATATTTTTCAGCTGCACACAGAATAAATTAGTTTTCATGTTAGTACTGTACATCTAATTATTGATCATGAGGTGAAAAATGCAGATGAGGTGAGGGCTTCGTTCATTCATTTGTATGTTGACTAAAAGGAGGTTGCTGCTCTGCACTTGAAACCACTAATTGAGAATTTGATGGGACTTGGCACACGGTTGGCCGACATGCTGGCACGATTAGTCTCTGACATCGGAGAGAAACCGAGATGAAACGTCTTTTTTTTCTTTTCTTTTTTTCGTTTGTCCAACAGGAAGTTAAGCTTGGCTGCAGTTCAGTCGACTTCATATCAAGGCTGGAAAAAAAAAAAAAGCAGCACAAGAGGCCTGCTGCTGTTTTAATGCCGCAGTCTTCTGCCACAAGAGGGCGGCAGTTGTCCATCCCCCCCCCCCCCCCCCCCCACTCCCCCTCGGCTCCATTTGGATTTGATTTGCATGGAGTGCCCACACTTTAAAATAAATCTCAGCCAGGTTTATAAATTCCCCCGTTTTGTCACGATAATCCCGCCAAAGTTCCTCGGGCAAAAAATGGGCGACGCACAAGTTCCTGCCGAGGCTTCAGACTCTGATGATGCTGATGGAGGAGGAGGCCCTGTGAAGCTGGAGGACAGAGAGAGAGAGAGAAAACAGTGTCTCCATAAACAAATGAGTCATAAACTGAGAGGGTCACATATATGAACATGAGTCATATACAGGATGTGTGTGTGTGGGAAATGTTCACATGCAGCGCCACGTGAGTGTATGTATATGATGTCCATCAGAGAAAGAGAGAGAGAGAGAGAGTGTGTGTGTGTGTCAGAAAAAGAGAGAAGTTGATGTTCAATGCACAAATTTAACGCCTCCCAGTGGCTGAATTTCTCACTTAATTGTGAGATTTTGGGCTGAAACATGTCAAAAATTTTGAAATGATGCTTCCCGTGGGGAGGGGGGATGATGAGCCGCTCACGCTATTGAGGCATGAAATGAGTCATATTTGCCGCATCTTGGTTTGTTGTTGTTGTTTTTTGACATCTCTCGCCCCCCCGGGGCAGCTCGTGCCAAAACAGCAGGCCTTTAATGGATTTTGCAAGAATTATACCGTTTTAAGCATTCATACAATAAATAGACTTTTTCCTTTTTTTTACCCTCTCAAGTCATTATGAATTTATTCAATGTAGCTTAACTTTAATTCAAACTGACTGATCTTTACAATAAATTCAAGCAAAAACACAGACGATGTGACAAGCTGAATTTAACTTGAGAGAGAAGAAACTGGACATTAAGGGGTGAATAATCTCATAATCTAATCTATCAGATGACATTGTATTTTAAAAATATTAATTGTAGTAGCTTTTAGTGCTGCAGCTAGTAATTATTTTCATTATCCATCAATCTGTGTATCATTAGCTGCTTGGTCAATAAAATGGAAAAAAACTGATCTCTGGCTGGTGTCTAAAACATTTTGGGTCATTTTGTGAAGAAAAAATGCCCAAAGTCTCTGATTTTGGTTTCTCAAACGTGATTTCTTTAGTCTTTTATGAGAGTAAACTGAATATCTTTGGGTAGCGAAAGAAATAATTCATTATTGAATAGCTGGCAATTAATTCAATATTTGTCAACTAATTGAAAATCAACTAATTGCTGCAGTTTTCTCACTGAATATTTACCGATATTTGCTGCTAAAAAACAAACAAACAAAAAAAAAATTAGCGTTATCAAAACTGCAGCTACATCTCCACACGTCGCTGCTCATCTACCTCGTCACACTGCTCACTGTTACCAAGCATGTCACTGAATACATCCACACTTGCAGCTCTCTCTCTCTCTTTCTGTGTTTCCAGCCTGGTTGTTTTATATTTAGCCAGGACGGCTGCAGCTCCGGTTGCTAGGAGATCTCTGATGCAACTACAAAGGCTCTTCAGAAGAAACAAAATGGCAGAAAACATCACGGAGGAATGAGAGTTGTGGAGGAGGAGGTGTAAGTCTTAAAGTTTTTTTTTTAATGAGGGACTGAAGAGGAAAATCGTAGTTTGGTCACCCTGCTGCTGCGTACGGCTCCGTTGTGGTAGATTGGCGAGCTGCCGGCCGAAGCGTTGTAGTAGGAGGAGGTGGCGCGAACCAGCGGCCTCTTGGCTTTGTCCTTGGTGCTGTTAGAGTCGTTGTCTTTTATGATGTCGTACTGTCGGCAGAAGAGCGCGATGACGGCTGAGGAGAGAGGTGAGAAAGTAAAAACAGAGTCAAACACAGCAAAGAAAGGCGAACCCTCTCTTTGTTTGCACGTGGATACCTTTGCAGTCCACAAATACATCCTTTACATCCATACGCCCACACATGCATATAAACACACCGTTCAAACACACAGATCCAGGCTAACCTGCCCACAGCAGCAGCACAGTGGTGATAATGAGCAGCTCTCCTGTCTGCAAGTGAGGCGTCATGCCCAGGCCCTCCATGGCTGGTTCATCTGAAAATAAAGATGTGCCGACGTCAAATTTTATCACCAAGGACAAAGAAATGTCAGCAGTGATTACAGTTAATCAGCTGTAGCCTCAGTGATCCCCAGAGGAGAGGCCGCTTTGATCGGCGGTGCGCGGGAACAAACAGACAAGCGACACAGGCCCAACAGGCTGCAGCGGGAGGTGTATGAAGAACAACCTGTCACCACGGCAATAACGCTAACACATAAACGAATGCATATTCCATTTGGATATAGTGTAGCTGCAGTGAAAATAATATAATGTTTCATGTGGTGCAAGCAAAGAAAAAGATATCAAATGGGCTTTGAATGTAAAAAAAATCCTTTGAAAAATAGCTTAAAAAAACCCCAACTTTTCCATTTACTTTTACCTTCATAGGTTTTGCAGCCGTGGGTTCAAAATGTTTGCTTAACACTCTTTAAAGCTAACGAAACTAAAAACATCGACTTCAGTGGTTTAAACTCATCTCCTAAGGCCGATTGCATTAATTGCTAATTTCAAACTTAGCTTTTTGCTTTGAAGTCAAGTGGTTTGAATTGCACATAAATATGTATTTCAACTCCTTTGATTATTTTATTTGAAGTTTTCTGCATTTTTCTGTTGGATATGCACCTTTAAAGTGTTGAATTTTGCTTCATGAGGTCAAGAAATGTGATTAAATGTATGTTTTTCAAATCATCTAAGAATAATTGGATTAGAAATTTATAACTAAAAAGTAAAAGTGTTTGTATGTGTGTTTATTTACGGTGGTCCAGGACTCCGGCTGGATAATGGTCGCTCCTCTCCAGAGTCCTGAAGTGGACGGCGCGACTGGGTTGGCTGTCACCGTGCGGCCCCACAGACTGCACCTGAACCCCCCCCAACAAAAAACAGAAAACAGAAAAGTTCTTCAGGTGAAAGCTTCATATGTTTAGGGGAATATTAACGCAAACATGGAGACACAAAACGCTGGGTCCATTCCCAGCTGACACTAAGAGAGGATGACATTATGTAACGATGACAAGAAACTGGCCGGTGAGGGTATATTTAGCGAGCAAATGGCGCTTTTGTTTTTGGCCGGGATCCTGAATGACCGTTGGAGGACGAACAGTAAATGCAGAAACAGTCTGAAAGGCTTGAAAGATAACAAGAGGGAATTAGATTTGAGCTAAAGACTCATTCGAGGGGGGGAATGTCTTTGGGACATTTTTCCCCCAAAAAAACTGAAGCAGGGAATAAACTAATTCAAGATAGTGAGATTTCTTGCAGCTACAGTGAAGTCTGATAACAGAAAAGTATTAAGTTCAGCAATCACACAGGGAGAGAAATCCATCACAGAGGCACAATTACATCCGCAAGAGGCCTCAGACGCCGTCTCCGCCTACACAGTGAACCCAAAGGTTCAACACAGCCGATTTTCTGTGGAGGATGTTGAGATTCATCATAAGAGAGAGACAAACCAAGACTTCAGTGTGTATAATGCAAAAGTTAATTCCACAACACTGATCTCAAAGTATGCAAAAGTAGTAAAAAGTAAAAAGTAAACATTTTTTGTTTAAAAGTCAGAGGTTTGATCTCTGCGGAGGAAAATGTCGAGATTCAATCCCTCCGCTCTCTCCGACACTGATGATAAAACTCTTCACCAAACTCCACAGGGAAGGAAAGTCTCCCTTTTTATCTCGCTCTCCTCTAGAGGAAGGGCAGAGGTGAAAAGTTCATGTTCAGCGCTCCTGGTGCTGGCGAGGCTTCACTGCGCTGCTCAATATCACTTCTGCAGGACATCCGCTTGCTGACGAGCACATTTAACTGAGTCCTCCAGCTGAAGGACAACCTGAATCAGTCTATTAAGCCATAATGGATTATAAAAAGTTTAATAGAGTCATGATAATGGAGCCACATTAGAAACTCCTCCTTCAGAGAGTCGCTGTGGTTTGTGCCGGCTTTTTGATTTAAGCCCGAGCTGCGATGACTAATAGTCGTGCCGCGAAGAAAGTGATTCCAGCGCGTGTTAATTAAACAGAAGAATAAGAGTTCGTTTCCAAAAATGCAATTTGTCATCAGTGAAGTTCCCCAATTAGACGCACCGCACACATCTGGAGAGTATCTCATTTGCAGCTGTGTTGAATTTATGTTTTTTACTTTTTACGTTATTACAAGTCAGAGCAGCTGCTTGATTTTCCCAGAAGATGGTGTTTGTACATACAGTGAGAGAAAGTGCACGCTCAGGTTTTCATTCATCCAGGTCATCGTTTATCCAGCGTGTTTCACCTCTTATCCAACAGGCTTCTTCAGTTCTGGTGGTGGGTGTTGTAGCCTCAGCTTATATCCAGTGTGGGAGTGTGCATTTGCTATTCATGTTCTAACAACGGGTGTTTGGACCCACCCAGCCACACAAAACGACCGCCGTCAGGAGGGTTGTTAGGCCATGAGTTTCAACGACCGCCAATGACCCAAATGCTAATGGTGGTCACAAAAGTAGACATTATTGGTGCAAATGAACAGATTTGGATTTTTTTTCAGTCAAAAATAATAAAATGTTTTTGTTAAAATTCTCTGTTACTGCATTGAAAACTGTGAATAAAAATATGTCAATATAATAATCAAGAAAATGTACTTAAAAAGATACTTGATGTGGAAAAAAATGTCCCTGTTAGGTCATTATTATCATGTATGAATGTAATTCTGCTGTTGTAAAGCTCATTTAGGACAACGACTAGTCCTACAACCTGTACATCTAGTTTAGGGTGACAGTAAATCAAAGCGGATCCACTGAGGCAGATCAGTGTGTGCGTCTCACCTGGACGCTGTAGTGTGTGTCCTCGTCCAGGTCCCACAGCACGCACCATCTGCTGGATGTGTTCACCTCCCGGATGGAGCGCTGCATCAGGCCGTCCTGCCTCTGGAGACGAGACATGTTTTTACACTGAGCACACATACACACACACACACACAAACAGCGCAACAGAAACACATCAGCATGCACAGTCACGCACACACACTCGGAAATGTAAATGGGCCTGCCAGATTGCATAAAATGTGTGTAAAAGGGTTAAGATAACCTCACCGTGAGAGACCCAATCATGTCGAATTTAACGGTCATTTGTTGAATAGATTCATCATTATTTCAGGACAGATGCTAGAAATGCAAATAAAATCCCTGCCGCAACGAGAAGCTTCACCTCATATAAATTCAGCTCAAATGCTTACTGTCCCACTGGGGGGAATTAGGTCTGCAGGCAAGGTAACACCAGCAATCATCATTTGGAAGAAACAGAGAAACACATGTACAGGCAGGGAGGCTCTGCTGGTGCAAAACGCAGAAACCACGGGCAGACGTCACCCCGATACCTCGCTGATGAACTGATTTTAACCTGCGGAGAATAAATCTTTAAATCTCTCTTAAATTATTAAATCAATTTGGGAAGATCTGGGGTTTCCAAAGAGGCTGTTTGTTGCTCGCAGTTGGAAAAACCATGAGCCTTTTCTATTTGGGACGTCGTGCAGAACAAGGTAGGACAGTTTCTTTAAAGGCACATTCACTCTCTTAACTCTGAGTTTGGTCTCCTCCAGCAGATGAGGGAAATTATCTGCTTCTTCAGCTACTAAATGCTCCACTTTGTTCACCAGCTGCTTGCAAACCTTCAATTGAAGCTAATTTGAGATAATAACAATGAAATAATTGTACAATTTTGACAATTTTGAGAAGTAACTGATCTTTTGGTCACATGAGGGCAGCAGAAACAAGCTGAGACAAAAACTGACATACCGCTTTTTAAGTCATTTATCCTTTTGATTATTGGATCCATTGTTGATATGAAATACAGATTAAAGCCACTTTATTTCTAGACAGAATCATGAAACAGATGGCGTCCTGATTAGTGCAGATCAAAGCTGAGTTGTGTTCACAGACGCTGGCTGAGACTCTTTTTTCAGAGAATTTTTGATGCTTGACACCAAGGCACAAATGTTCATTAAACAGTTATCAAAAGACAATCAATTATCATTTGAGATGAATCCAAAATACATTTGACGTTTAGTAATGTGCCTCTTGGTTCTTCCCATTATTCACCGTTTATACAGAAAAGATGTTCTTCAGCTGCTAAGCACACCGTTTATCCTCACAAACTGTCTTTTTTTTCATCCAGATAAACGTCTATTCAGCCAAACGTGGGCTTGAAGTCTAGTTTAGTTTCCCCAGAAAATAAATGTGGCTGTAAAGCAGTACAAGCCGAGGAAGAGTCAATAAATAAAAAGGCTGGCAGGACGCTCGAGGCTCTCCAGATGTCTGAATCACCAGAGACTCAGCAGAGTCAAAGTGGTGTCTCCGGCTCCTCTGGCAGTCCTGCGGGCGGCGGGTCAGTGACGGAGGTTTTACTGTCCCACAGCACTAAAAGACCTTAATGTGTAATCTCTCTGAGGTTAAAAGAGTTGAGAATCAATGCCAGTGAATCAGCTTTGATTTTTGAAAGATTCACAGAATCTGGAACAAAAATTTAGGAAAAGCGGCTAAAACAACCTGCAGCTGTGCATTTATGTATTTAACATGGCTGTATTATTAGTATCATTATTACCATTATTTACTGCCTTATCTGCAACTGAATTATCTCCTTTAGGAGAGTAAAAACAGTAAATGTTATCATTTATTGCCTTTATATTTCCTGAGAGGCAAAACCCAGTGCAAAAATGATGTACGTCCTCTCAATATCTGAAGGGAATATTTCATTTCGAATACGAATACGACAACTTTATTCATCCCGAAGGAAATTGTTGAATTTTTGCAAAGATTTACTTGATTTTTCACCTGTTTTTGTACTTTTGCAGAGCAGACCCGTCTCTTTAACGTTCATTTAAAAGTTTTGCAGAACTAAGCATCATCTGTATTTCATGTGGGGGAGTAGACAGTAAGAAAAAAAGGTTTGTTATTATATTAAACTGAAAGTGTTTAAGTGGAGGAGGCATAAATGGGACTTGTCCACCTCCCCTGAGGAAATGATGTGATTTACATGTGATGCAGTGTGAGTGACTTCCAGTGGAGGAAGGTGAACTGTACCAAGAAAATGATTTTTTTCTTGGCAAATGTTCTGTGGAGCAAACATGAAAGGAAAAAGCTTGAAATGAAAGGATTTTTTTTCTAGGGTGGAAGTTTTCCTGCACTTTCCCCAAAGAAAAGATCAGCCTGACCTGACATGAAGAAAACAAGATTTCAGCCAGTCTTCCTTTCCGTTGGATAGATTTAGCTTTTAGCTCGGTCTGTTATGGTTCAGCTGGGATGAGCTGATGCCTCAGAGGCTTTTTAAAAAGGTTGTAACCTCAGTAAAACGTATCTGCTGTGAGTGACCCTGAAGTCTGCAGGTACAGACAGAAGTTTGGATACACAGCTATTTTTAGGTCACCAGAGAAGTCGGCAGCCTAATGCATTTCAGTAGTGAAGTGCAGCAGATAAACAAATCTGCTCTCTCTTCTTGTCAGAGGCTGACAGGTTAAGAAAACCTCTGAACACGCCTACACTTTAAAACAGACACTATCTGCAGACGCAGCGAGGATTTCTTTGATCAACGTCCGCCCACATCTGCACACAAATCATCAATTAGCTCTGTGTTTTTCTGATAGTTTGGGATTTATGAATAAGAATAAGGATTATTGAGAGTTTGTGCATCTCAGATACACAATCTCAAATTGGGTTACTTCCTTTGTGTGTGTGTGTGTGTGTGTGTGCGTGTGTTTGAGAGCACTGTTGCATAATGTGTGAATCTCTGCAGCCGGCGCTTTGGGATTTGGAACAACTTCAGATGAGTGAAGCAACTCTTTGTCTGAGCAGATTCACTCGTCCTGCTTCTCCTTCACAAACAGAAGGCTCAGCTCGTTACTGGAAGATAGTGTGTATAAAATAATCTCCTAAAGCAGCCGCTACGCACGTCCAAAAATCAAGCTTTTATATAACTGCATTTGTTGCCCTTTTGTTCGTTCCACCCTTAACGAGAACAGCTTTTGATGACTAACGGTGGAGAAAAGCCTCCTCTGTGGATCCTCGCTGCATCTACCTGCTCCCATCACCTCCCCTATTAATATTTAAGTAAGGTTTTTACATAAGTGCTTTCTGAGGTTATGGCAGGAGATGTTTTACATCCTCACCCTCTGTTTTCCTGAAAATGCCATGAGGTTGATGCATTCTGAGTCAGACGTGAGGCGACGTAGAAAAAAAAAAAAAAGAGTTGTTTGGCATCGCCGCCGCCGTGGATGTTCCTCCTGTGAGACGAGTCCCAGCCAAATAATTTCCACTAATGGAGACAGCTCCCACTCAGAGCTCAGCTAATGTCTGATTCTCCTTTTGCCAAACGGTGGGTGGTAAAAACTGATTAGGACGAAGCACGCTGAGTTAGCACCAGGGGTTTTCACGAGACGCGAAACAAACAAATTGTGGCGATACATGAGAAGAATAAAAGGTGGAACATCTGAATGATTCCCAACAAGGGAGACGTGTTGCTGAATTAGAAAATATAGGAATTATTCAAAGGAAATATCCACATGTTGAGTCAGCTGTAACTCCTGAACACTTGTGAGCAGAGACGTCTGAACTAAATAAAAGGTTGAAGCCATTAAATGAAAGGTTAACATACCGAGCAAAAAGCAATAGATAAAAGGTTCAACAGTAATCAATTGCTAAATGGTCCAAACAGCTTAAACTAAATGGATACAAATGCTTCAAATAGCTTAAATCGCTGGATATAAATGGCTAAGCAGTTAGCAAAAAGTAATGGATATAAATGGTTCACACAGATAAAATTAACACTTGGTGGTTGGAACCATCTCTATCCATTTCTCTAACAGTGAGGGAGACATAAATGATCTTTTATAAAATGAATAGTTCAGTAAAAACCATACTAATAAAGCATAGCCATTGAATTTTAGATTACTCTGACAGACTTGACGTCAGACTGGCCGTGTCTCTGTTCCCACTTATTTTCAAAGAACTATATTTCACTTCTTCCATTTCCATTACAGATATTTGTCAGCTTCTCGCTAATTGGGTCCAGACAGTTCCAGGTCTTCCTTTGGCTGGAAAATTTTCCAATCATGAGATTTGTTTTTTATTATTACTTCAAAAAAAGTACCTACGTCAACCAGCAGCCGGGCTTGACATTAACAAGCCTCTCAACAAGTTTAATGTTTATGTGCGAATTCCCTCTGCATTTCCAAACTTTTAAAGGAGACTCGTGCTGACGGTCGACCGGCCTCCTGAATGACGCAGCTTTTTGAAAACCCCTTGTGGACAGCCGGAGGGGGGGAAAAAAGAAAAGGATCCACTCCTCAAGAGATAAAGATGATCACAAAAAATACATAATTCAACTTTGAAAACCTATTTTCTTGCCCCGAGCGTGGCAGAGATCCAACATTTCTGGGCATCGGATTCATAATTTATATCCCTTCAATTTGTATCGCTGCAAAATTAATTGGCCGTCAACCAAATGAAAGCGTGGAGGGAGAAAGGGTGAGATCAGGGTAAATTTGACGAGAAGCAGATTGACTGGATTTAACGAGCAGCCTGACAAATTATTTTTCTAGCTTTCTGAGGATTAAACCAATTAAGAAGAATCAATCTCTGAGCTCATTTGCCACGCACGGTAAAAACTCACACACACTCACACACGCGGTGATGATACCTGTCGGCGGCCTACCTGCTGTGAGATGGAGTATCCGATGACGGTGTCGCCCTGAGGGACGTTCCAGGTCACCATGGCCGAGTGCGCCCTGAGCTGGGTCACCGAAACGTTCACCGGGGCCGCCGGCACAGCTGTTAACACACAAACACACACATTTGTACACTTTGAGCAAGCGTTTCCATTTTATACCACTTTTTACTTCAACTCTGCCATTTCTCAGACACACATTTGTGTTCCTTTATATGTTCAGCTAAATAAACCCGCTTTCGGGTGTAAAGCACAAAGAAGTTTTTTTTCTTTTTTTAGAGATTTGTAGTTCTTACAAGATAAAGTAGTTAAAATGAGTTTCCCATTTTGGGAATATGTGTGTGTTTTCTTTTAAGATTAAGAAGATCTGAGCTGGCTGAAGTTCTGGAAATTACTGTGCCACATTAAGACAGTCCTGCTCATAACTCTCTAATAATCCTTTTTAGATTTCTGTCTATGCAGAGGTTAAACACTGAAGATCAAACATGTTCATTAATGAGCTTTAGGGCTCCTCGTTGGTGGTTTCCCTCAAAGTCAACCACCTCAAAAACACACTCATAAATGAAACAAATGGATAAATGAAGGGGGCTCATAAACAAACGTCTCCTCCCCTTCAGCCCTTTCAGAGTTTGACGTCTTGGATGTGAAGCCAAACTGTCCGAGTGCCCTTCAGCAAGACGCAGGTGAGGATGACTCTCTGTCAGCGTGAGTCATTGTGAATTAAAGTGTCGGCTAAATGGCTAAAATGTAAATGCATGATCATGTGCGAAAGATGACACACACATACGAGTGTACTGTACTTACACAGCTGAAGGCTCATATTAATGGCTCTCTGGGGGAAGGTTAAAATTAATGGGAAACCTGAAGTGTTCGCTGAGAGAGTGGGAGATTTTTTTATGGCTCTAAATCACTGGTAAAAAGCTGCAATCTCCACTGAGAGGGAGGA
>JAVQJZ010049251.1:0-12099 GCA_036025355.1 Leiopotherapon unicolor | reverse complement strand
CTATTAATCTCACTCAACATTGTCAAACAAATGGTTCTCCATATTGCTTAGTAACACATAGAAATGAATTTAGAAATGAATGAATCAAAGATAGGTGCTATCTTTATCATGACACAGCTAAACTGCCAATCATGGTTATTTTTTAACATTTTTATTTTGATTTTCCTCAGTATAAGTACTATTTTTATAGTTAATAGTTCCTTCATAGGCATTTCGAGCTGACAAAGAGGTCCTAGAGTGGCTATCTGAGTTGGTACATGCATCGGTAACCAGGCTAAAGTCAAAAGTGTGAAAGGGGGGTCAGGGTGAGGGGGGTTCAGGGTGGGGCTGGAGTGTCTAATCATCCTCTTCATCCTCCTCATCACTGTCCTTCATGGAGATGCCCTGCATGCCTCCTTCCCTCACTGAAGCAGTGGCCTCTTCCACGGTCAGCCTGTTGCGCACCGTGTCGTACATCTTGCTGTTCAGGGTGGAGTCAAGGACGCCCTGCAGGCGAAAGTCCCGGTACTTTTTCTACAAAGGGGGGGGGGGGGGGGACAGACACATCCGTGCAGCATTGATGCAAAGGATTGTGGGCCTTTTCTCAGGCTTTCTCTGCCTCACCTTTGTGATCCTGATGAGGATTTTTAGCTGGTAGACGTGGAGCTGCTGATCCATGCGTTCAGTGAGCCAGGTCCCCAGCAGGTTCATGGTGGCAGTGTACCATTGCTGAAACACATAAAGACAACACTCTCCAGCAAAACACACACTCACACACAAACTCAAGACATCGTGACAGAAAACTAACCTTTAAGGACACACAGAAAGAACTACAGGTAAACACACAGAGTGGGTGACAATAACTGCAAAGCGCCCCCGTGTGTGTTCAAGCATCACTTCAATAAAAGCTGCTTTAGTAAAAGTGAGGCTACATTTCATGTGACCCGTGTGTGCAGTATAATTATACACACCAGTTAGTGAAGATTAATGTTGAACTTCACAAGGCACATTTCATGAGTCAGAAACAGCAAGCTAACAGGCTGCATTAACATCATGATCACAATACACTAAATCTTATCTAAAAGCAATCACAAGCTACAGAAAATTGTGCTCTTATCATTTTTTTTTAACATGCATATCAAGTTTGAGAAAAATTATATCTCTTCATCTGGTCCTTTTAAAGCTCCTGAAAATCAATAGAAAATGTTTGAGTCAGACAGCTAAATTGCTCCATCAGGACTGTGTGGGTGTGGTTTGATCAGATTTAATTGTCGTGATTGTGGCCCACGGAGTCAAAAAACCCAAAACAATCATCACATTTTGACGTCAGTGCTGCTAAATCCTGATTGGTGCACAGAAATATGTGAGGTCACCCTTTTCCAACTGATCCCCGCCCCTTTAAGCAGGTAAGAGGAAAAACACTACAACATCACAGGAGAGATTTGTTCCTTATTTTGGGAAATAGATCACACTTGCTTTCTTGCTGTAGGTGAGACACTCTCGTGTCTGGAGATTAAATATGAAGCTACTGCAAGTTAGCTTAGCTTAGCACAAGTGCTGGAAACTGAGGGACACAGCTAGCCTGGTTGTGTCCAAAGATGACAAAATCTGCACCAGATCCTTTAAAACTTACAACCAATAAAGAAAGTCCTTCACATAATCCCAAACAATAAAACACTGATTTATGCTGTTTTTTGAACAAATAAAATAAAATTGGTGCATGAGCGCAATGTGTTAATGAGTATCATGGTAGTTGCCAGGCTAGCTGTTTCCCTTTGTTTCCAGTCTTTATGCTAAGCTAAGCTAACATCATGGTGAGAGTCCTCTTAAACAGAACTCACAATAAAATTTCTTTGATGTCAGTTCGCCTCACTTTTAGTAAGAGGCGGACTGAGACAGCAGCTTCTCAGGGCCTGTAAGTGTATATTACCTATATAATGTACTTTTACAACTAAAATCTATGAAATAACCTTTTTTTTAATGTGGGCCTTACTGTTTGTTCCAGCAAATGTCCCCAACACACACACAGACACACACAGCAACACCACGACTCTGACATCCACACACAGACTGCATTTGCACTGCAGCACTCTGAAGAGCTGAAAAAAGCAATTTTAGAGGAAATACTCAGAGCACTGATACGACTGATTTGTGAAGAAAAGTACAAACAGAGGGGTGTCCTGAAGCGGAGACAGATTTATCCGACTTGAACTGTAATTACCCTTTGACATGCCAAAAAAAGAGAAGAAAAAAGTCCAAGTCAATATTTTGTAAATGCCGCATGGCCTATCAATTACTGAAGGCAATTATTTGGCCTCTTTATTATTTATTCGAGTAGAGATGTCGAGCTGCGCTGAGGATAGAAAAGTGCGGCTGTATGAGGTGCTGAAATTATCACTGACACGAGTTCATTAGCAAAAGAAAAATAGAATGAGAGTGAGTAAATGGTTAGCAGGCAGGGAGCGGCGGTGCTATTTTCTTGTACCTTTTCTCTGCTTTGCTTTTGGGTGGTGGTTTCCCCAGACCGTGCTAAGTTACAAGAGAAGAGCACCCGAGTCTAATAGAAACAGTCGTCACACCTCCAATTTCAAGAAAAGAAGTCAACTTTAAACATGTGAGTAGGCAGGAACGCAGGAAGGGTTTCTTGGGCTCGAATTAGAAGCGTGGGAGGTTTAATTTAGTTTTGTTTGTCGAGGTTTATTGTTATTATTATTTTTGTTTTCTTGCTTTTCACTCGAGGTTCACTTGGATCGAGATCAGGTGAATGGTTGAAAGGTTTGAACTTGAGGCCGGATATGCAGATGCCTGACCACTTCACAGTCGAGTTGAGCGTGCAGTGCATGCAGACCTCGCAGGTGGGTGGGTGGCAGAGAGTACGTGCTAAGGAAGACTGCTGTATGTGCAAATGAGGCAGAACTCTGAGGAGGAGGGTCATGCTAGAAGATGTACACAGGAAGATTATTTGACTCTAAAATCATGCCAACCAACATAATGTGATAAAACAACGCAACGCAACACTAGAGATAAGTGCCACTTTTTGAATCGAGGAGGCAGCAGGAATGGTGTTAATCAGAAAAGAGGAGATAAAAAGGATTGAAATAAATTAGTGAAAGAAAGAGAGATAAAGTAGAGCCATATGCAACATCTAGGAAAGTGTTTTTTTTTCACATGCATGCAAATGGATGGATGGAAATGCATTTGGATGAAAGAGAAAAAACATTGACAACCTTGAAATGAGGGATAGTTTTAAAAGTTAAAACTGAAACATTCACAGCTTGAGAAATCTTCAGAGGAATTTAACATGACAGTGCTGAGTAGGATTTCAGTGCACTTTGGGGGCCACACAGAGGACACGAGGAGGGGGTTGGGGGGGTGGGGGGTAGGGGAGGGGACTCCACAGTAGAAAACAACACAGGAGGAGACAGGGGAGCCGGTGTGGACCTCAAAGACAAAAGCAGACCCACTTCACAACAGCATCACTCCTCACTCCAGAAAGAAAAAACAAACAAATAAACAAACAAACAAAAAGAAATCATATTTTATCTGGCACAAGACTCCCGCGTCTCCAGCCAACAGAAAAATATAAAACCAAAGGGAGACTTCTGAGTGTCTCTCGGACATAAAAACTTCACGCCACTTCCTCACAGAACTGAGAATCTGTCAGACACACAAAGCCGTCACACACCTGTAGAGACGCAGGTCTTTACAAATACTTTCTGAATGACATGAAGCACACACACCACAGCATTATGTGTCGTTCAAATCACACATGGAGGACACATTACTGTCAATGTATCCCTGTTAGGATTATGTTTTTGTAAGACAGTGCTCTCTTCACCCTCTAACACACTGGTTCCCAACCTTTGGCTTTTGAGTTTTTGCATCTGTAAGATCCCTTGAACGCACCATGCATGTTTCTACTGACTGTGAGACGCTTCCTTCATTTTAAGTCCTGCAGGCTGTCGTTGCACCAGCGATGTGCAAGTTCACGTGAGGCATAGTTTGATTGTAGTTAAGTAAAAACTGGTTGCAGTAACATAATGCAGAGTCAGTGCTGCCACTGATGATTCTTTTCATTATCAATCTGCAAATTGCATACATTTAAAAAATGTGATCACTGTATCTTAAGTCCAATTTCTTGTTTTGGCAGTCCTAAACAAAACCGCATGAGAAAAGAAAAAAACGAAAGCAGGAAATTCTCACTTAAGAGAAGCTCGAACTGGGTTTTCACGCAATGCTTTATCCTTAATCAGTAGCTGCCAATTAATTTCCTGTCAATCGACAAATTGCTTCCACTCTAAAGATAGAACTTTGAGAAAAATTACACCTTCCCCCGAGAAGGTGTAAGTCGCTCCTTAGTAACTGGAGACACAAATTGTACAAGAAGCAGAGGACATGTTTGTGTCTTTTGTTGTCGTGGTACAAAGACGGTATCGACTTTATACTCAAACTGGTGTGACAGGCTGTTTTTGTAAAGAGTGTGAGAAAGAGTGAAATCTTATTCTCTGCTGTGCAGTGATGGTTCTGACCCCTCAGATTTAACCTGCATCCCCCACCGTGGGGTCTTCACCTTCAGGTTGGGAACCACTGTTCTGACAGACCAAGGGTTTGCAACATGTCGGCCTCCGAGTTTGACATCATTGTGTCTCCCTGGCCCATCCAGCAGTGCGTCCTTCACCCAGCATGATCAGTTCACAGAGAAACTGTGCGGGTGCTCCACTGTGGACTGTGGCCAAGAGGGCTGAGTGTCATTTATTCGGGAGGCTGACATGCTTTTACCTGGAAAGTATCTGAAAGCATCGAGTACAAAAATATAAGCTGGTGCGCTGGCATGTGATCATTATGGATAGGTCGGTCCTTTCCAGAGAGCACTGCTTCAGATAATCCTTTTTTGAGGATGCTTTTATGGACTCTTTGTAAATAAAAGTTTCCTTTTTTTTTTGATACACAAAGGCCCAAAAGCACTGTGGCGATGCACACCAGAATGCAGAGGGCAGCAGCTGAATTCAGAGAGAAGAGAGACAGAAAGAGAGGAGTCAAGAGGAGTAGAGGATTAGAACAGCCTCTTCTGCCAGGTTGAAATACATTTCCTGGTGTCAAAATGGGACTTATCCCTCTCTGCCCTGTTGTTTTGCCACATTTTGGAAGGCCCCTCCCTTCTTGTGAGGAGGAGACGGCATCTTACTTACATCAAATAACCTTTCTATATACACCTCCTCATTGACCTTATCACGAAGCATATCCTGAGAGTGGCGCACAAAGGTCACATAGCCATCGGCCACGTCCATCCCGGGTTTCTGTAAAACGGAAACAGAGCAGGGTCAGAGCTCAGCATAGAAAACATCAGCAAATTAGTGATCAAGAAATGCGGAAAAAAAACACGGTTGATGATGAAACCAAAGTTGTTGTTTTTTAACTGTATGTGGAAAACACACACACAGAGATGGAGCGTTATTGCACTTACAGGTACATCCACATATTTAGAGGCAGCTTTCACCTGAAATCAAAACACAGCAGTCAAACACATGCTGAGAGTATAAGAGCATTTTAATTATTATTCATAACATTAGGCCTGGGTATAATTTACTTATATAGAAACACCAGTGCAGAGATGACACCTGAGTATTTACTATTTCTCTTTTTTAAATAAAAAAGTCTAAAGTTAAAAAAAATGAAGACAGGAGGTCTGAAGTCTGATCAGTTTTGGATACTATAATAGCGTATGTAAACATTTTGATTAACATCAGAGATTCGATAACCAGCCCTCAGAATCATTTTCATAAACACTCAGGACAATGAGGCACTGTAAAGAGAAGCTTCTTCTCACCGTGAATGAGAGGAACGAGGAGAAGAGAGTGCCTTCATCGTATCTGGAGATCTTTGCCAACACACCCTCCAGGATGGCGACAAACTGAGAAACAGGAAAAGGATCAAGAGTCATCAACACAAAACTCTTTCAGCTCTCACGCCTGTCGACACATGTTGACATGCCGATGGTAAGCAGGTATATTGTTTGTACTTCAGAGTACTTGTGTTTGCTGCTAATTAGCAACAAACACAAGGTACAGCTGACAATGTCACAAAATAGTAATATTAATGAATAAATACTAATTAAAAAAACACAACTTGTTGACAAAGTAACACAGCTGATGCACACTCGCACCTTTGCAACCAGAAGCTGGATCATGTCTTTCACACTTTCCTCAATCAGCTCGTCTATTTGGGAGTGGAACTGTTTCTAAAAAAGAAAACAAAAAAGTGAGAGATTTCACAAAACATCCATTGTAAAGAAAAATTTATTTTCTTTTTTAATTTTTTTTTTTTTACATGCAGTCACTGTCTTAGGAGAGTTTTTCTTCCTTTTTTTTACCTCTTGGCCCATCTCCATTGCGCACAATTTAGCTGACTGATCCTTGGCGTCCACCATCACGTTGAACATGGTGCATAATGTTGGAGAAATGCGGAAATCTGTGGACTTGCTGCTCTTGGCCAGCTTGGACTCAAACGCCATCCTGGTGCTGCAATGCAAGTGAAATATTTATACGGCCTATAGTATGAAATATTCAGCAAATATGCAGGTTTCTCAACATTTCTGCCTCCTCCTCCTCCTCCTCCACCTCACACAAACACACCGCTTGACGCAGTTCTCGATCATGTTGCTCGACATGAGCTTGATGCGGCTCTCGAGGTGTCGGGCAAACTCCTCCTCGGGCCAGTGCAGGTCCCTGATGAAAGTCTGGAGGGCGTCCAGCTTCCAGAAGAGGTCCTCCGACGTCCCGGAGCCGTTACTGCCATCGACCCAAGCACACACACAAACACAGACACACACAAACACACACACAGAGGTCAGAAGACAAAGGTCACCCTGCTGGAGAGGGAGCAAGGGGGGAGGAAGAAGAGGGGAGGAGGAGGAGAGGGGGAGGAGGGGTTGTTGTGGCAGGTGCCGAGGAGGATGCTGTTCCTCCGCACCTGCGACACACAGTCAGATTTCACTCCCACCATATACTGACTAGTCCGCCCTGTCTCAACTGGCTCAGGTGTCTCTGGACAGTCAGTGTATGGGTTGAAAAGGAGCGGGCAGGGTTTGCTGTGACAAATCAATAACCATGCCGCAGAGTATGATTATTGACTGGGATGTGAAGTGGCCACATGCGGGTAAAGTCACTGCAGATACAGCAGCTGATCACACTGTGTCAAGACAAAGAAGTGGGGAATGGAGAAGTGAGGGAGGGCATGTAAAACTGGCATTCATGGTCCAAGATTTACACACAAAATAGTAGTAATAATAATAATAAAAAGAAAAAAATCCAAATTGATTTCCCTCCTTCACAGGCCCTCTCTCAATGTCCATGTCCCCAGGCTGGTGGGGCCCCTGGAAGAATTACCAAACAAACCATGCAGACCTTTTTAAGGGCATCCTGAGTAGAACTCATTGGGACGGTGCTGCGGGGAAGATGCGGAGTTGGGAGGAGAGGTGATAAAACGGGAGAGGGAGAGGTCTGAACGCCATCTGCCCAGACTCTCCGTGCCATCGTCTCCGGTCCAACCCGCTATCTTCCCTCCCAATCAGGCTACTGGCAGGTGGTCAAGGTCAGAGATAAACCTAAGGCCATGAATGATCTACAGTACGCTAAAAAATCACTAAAGCAAATGTCTGTGGACATCAACTCTGGGGAGATACATCTTCATAGAGCGGAGATCTTGACTTGCATTTGTTTTCAAATGGGGAAGTGCTGCTTTTCTATTGGTTTTCTGCACAGTAAATCCCCAAATAGCCTCAGGGCAATGTATCATATCAGTATATGTCTACTTTTTTGTTCTTGTTTGTTTTGGCCTGTATCTCCACACACCAGCTCAACAGCATGCATGTTGAGGCAAATGAGAGTGATTCAGCCTCTCATTTAGAAAGCAGAACCCCATCTACTCTAACACCTCTCAGAATGCTCTTGGCATGAACATGGGCATGATCGTGGAGTATTCACACATGAGAAAGGATACTGAAATTGATTTTTGCAAAAATTGGATTCTGTGTAACGTATTTAGCGCCTCATGGAAGAAAATTTTCTGAATTATGAACTTAAAAAAATATGTTGAATTTTTGATTGATCTTTGGCTGAGGGCATCTTCATACCAAGGCAATCTCTGCTTGCTTAATATTTCTAAAGTAAACTAGTTGAATACACACTCAGAGTCATATATAGCAGCCATCCATGACGGGGTAGAAAAGCTAGGCATTTGTGGAAGGTTAACTGATAGTCCTGCTACTGGCACTGGCAGATTTGGTACTTTGGGAATTTGGAGGTTCACATTTGGTAGATTCACATTGGGCAGATTACTTGTTAAACTCCTGCAGAAAAGACAGACAAAAAGAAAAAAAGAATCCATAACAGTGGTGTGGGAGCTGCAGAAAGCCATGTAACATCATAAAAGGTAACATAAAATCCGAAATCAGGTGAAGACAGGAACGTACAGTAAGACAAATAAACGGGACAGCAATTGTCAGACACACATGTCGTACAGAGAACTACAGAGTAAAAAAGGGCCGGACTCAGGATGCACACGTATACTGTATTAAATGCAGCGAGAAGGAGAAGCAACAGCAAGAATAAACACAAATAAAGATAAACATTAACCTTAATAAATCTTGAATATAATCTTTGCAAGAAAAAAATGCAGAAGCAAAAAAGTGTGGGAAGCCACGACAAATGAGTTTTAACAGCAACGTAACAGACTGGAGGCCTTTTGATTCTGGCAACATGTCAAAGCACACATTATGAAGGTTAGTTCACAAAATGAAACAACAGAAATATTAGGTGTTGCCCTGACCCCAATGTGTCGGAGAGAAATTGGTAAGACACATACATTAGTCAAAGACTATTTTCAGAATAAATAACCTATTTCTTTCACAGAAAAAATAGGTTATCCAGCCCACTCTTGGCTCGTTCGTTAAAAGTGAACCTACAGGAAGCCTGGGTGAACATTACAGCTGCTCTCCCAGATTTCTCAGCCTCCACGCAGTCAGTCTGTCATCTGAATATAAAAGCCTTGCATCTTCAACCATCCTACAGCCTAGCTATAAAGACGGAGGCTCCTTACTTTACAGGTTCCCAGGACTCTCTCTCAAAGCCCTTGTGAATTGACTGTGCGATGGAGGACTCCATCAGATCCACATATCTAACCACAAGAGGAGCATACAGATCCTGAAGGTGTTTGTGGAACTTTCCATTGCACAGATGATCTGTGCGAGACAAAAAAAAACAACAAAAAAAAACAGAGGCAGTGACAGGCATTCATTAGTGTCTTTGTTTAAGCATTAAAATAGATGCAGAAGCTAAAAAATCAATGTGGGAGGGAGCTTACAGTCTGTCCGGAGGAAGTCATTGAGCAGCTGGAAGAGTGGAAAGCTGTCCCAGCTCTCGGGGGACTGGATCTCCAGAGCGGCATCCATGTCGATGGCGTAGAGGGCCAGGAAGTTTTCCGCGTGCTCCACCATGAGGTCTGTCCACCAAGCAAACGCCTAGAGACACAGCGTGAGGGGAAAGAAAACAGGTGAACAAGGGCCGCAGTTGGGAAATGAGCTGACACGAGGGAGACAAGGAGGGAGGCAATAATACACACAACTGGAGCTCATCGGGTCTTAAAAGGAAACACCACCGGATTTGTGTTTGCTCTGTGTACGTCAAAGGAATAATTCAACCTTTTTTGTGCTCATTTGCTTCTTTAACGAGTCAGATGAGGAGATTGACACCTCACTCTTTTCCTAGCATAACTACTGGTGTGTTTTTTAATCAACATAAAAGCAAAAAACAAAGAGGATTTAACTAAAGCTTCAGACTTGCTTCTAGGTGGATTCTTTTCACCTTTAGAAGGAGTCAGGACAGCTGTTTCCCACATGACGTGAGCGTTGTCTCAATCTTCTCGTCTGACTCTCGGCAGGAAAGCCACGGTGCACAGCCCCCGAGATCTCAGGCCCTTCCTTTAAGTATGCATTAAAGTCCCTCTGTTGTCTCATTTCAGGAGAGATTTACTCTTGTTCATGAATACTGAGCGACTGTTTCGTGCTGTACGTGGACTCGGAAATTGCTGGGTATTTCCTTTCAAACGTAGTCTTCACAGAAAGCAGGGACACACCATCACACCTGTCTGGGTTTCTTACGTGTCGTGTGCGGTATATATATATATATGCGTGTGTGTTTCCCATCACGTACTCGACTGAATCCACCGCTCTTATTGATCGGGATTGCAAGGTGGGATTAATCACAAATCAGGTGTATATGCAGCAAATGAATCACACAGCGGGGTTGCATGTGCCTTGTTATATTCATGACAGCGTCTGTAGATTTAAAGGGAAAGGTGCTTTTTTTTTTCTCTCTCATGCAAATGTGGAGCTCCCTGCATGCTTCTCTCTCAAGCTAAGAGATGAGGGGGTCCACCATTCACATCACTGACAAACCCACAGCCCACCAGATGCGAATGTGAGTCATGCACGTCTTCGAACAGGCGCACCAAAGACTGCAGCACACAGCATCTCTCGCGTTGGAGTGCGTCTGTTCCAATTAGTTAAGTAAGTGTCTGGGATTCGGCTGGCCGTTTTCTAGCACCATCAGGACTTCCTCGCCCTTTGACAGTAGCAGCACAGCAGTTGCTTTGCTGGCAGTCTTGGCTTGGCTCATTTGCTTATCATTCAGACTAACGCGTTGCCAAGTTCAATAAATGAAGCTTGATCTTTCCAAATTATGCCGCATGCTTCATCCTCTTACAGTCTTCCACTTATTTTCTCATTTGGCCTTGCCACCGCAGCGGCAGTCAAAGCCTTACTTACCTGTCAACTTACCTGCCCATTCTCAAAATAAAAAAATAAATAAAAAAACAAACAAAAGAACAAAAAGGATTGGCAGTCCTACTGTTAGAGAAACAGGCAGCAAACAAAGCTCTTCCCAATCACATTCAAGGAGAGGTACTTTTATTGACGGACAGGGGATCAAAGAGGAGGACGAAAAAAGCTTCCAGCAGGTGAGGGAGGGGAAAACGCTCAAAGGTCGGCAGGCAGAGTGGCCTCCAAGCTTTGATAGAGGTAAAGGGGCACATACAGGACCCTGAGAGCTCTGGGGGCGGGGGGGATCCAGTGTTCAGCCAGACAGACTACAGTGCTGTAACAATGCAACCATGTCAAGGGATCCTATCCTGGGGTGGGAGGTTCAGGAGGGGGTGCACTGATGCTGAGGGGGGGAAAGGGGAGGAGACGTGGCATCATCTACGTGGCATCATCTACTGGACATGCACAGAGCATTAAGGGAGTTTCCCATTCCACTTTACTACATACCTCTTTTCCCTGCTGGGACAGTCACCAATCATATGACAGTGAGAACACAGGAAGATGTACAGAACAAAAATGTATTTTTGAGGCATTTCTCTTAAGAGGGCTTTTAAACTAAGAATAGACAGCAGAGAGGGATGGAAGAGGAGAAGCTGGGGGGGAGGGAGGGTAATGCTGGAACAAGTGCGGACTGTGAAATTAATCGTTGGATGGAGGGGAAACAAATGTTTATGGTGGATCAAACTTCAAAAAGGTTCACATGGAGCATACTTTTGGGAAATTTACTGGTTCAGCATGCTTGGAGAGAAAGGAAACCTCTTTATGGCCCGATGAACATGCTTTATGACCACAGTTATGTTGTGCAAGCTACAGTGCCTTTCGGTTTTCAAACACGTTTGCTCTCACTTCTATAGCTACAAACCCACCCATTGCTACGGTGTCTATGAGTCCTTTCTCTGCCTACAAAGGTGCCTGTTGCCATAGTGGCGCACATGCCATACAGGGGGGTCGTGATGGGGACTGAAGAGGAAAAAAAGAAATAAAAATACTGTACCGATTGATCTCCAGAACTTGTGACTGCCGCCTGTCAAGCATATTCAGAGAGATACAATAAATCTGCTTTATCTGTATAGTCTAAGATCACATTGGATCACCTTCAGATCTACACAACTGCACATGCTCATCATGCTTTTCCTATGACCTCAGTGTGTATAGCAGCAAACAAGACTTAGGAAGGACACGATGTTGAGTGGAGGCAAGAAACAAAGAACATTTACTCAAGTCGTGCATTTAAGTACAACTCT
>JAVQJZ010049216.1:0-16809 GCA_036025355.1 Leiopotherapon unicolor | reverse complement strand
AGAATAAGATAAAACATACCATTTTTATCCAAAATACCTAATTATTACTACAATATACTGTACATACTCACATGTTCAATCACATGTTGGTCAAAACAGCAGAAAATCACATTTCTGCTGTTTTGAATGTGATTATATTCATCCGTACATGTTACAGTATTTATTACATACAGCTGCAGATGTTTTTTTTTCACCCTAAGACCCACAAACATGTTGTGAGCAGTTCAAGTAAAGCGTGGATCACTTTATTTGAATCACAGTTTAAAGATCTGTCCGTTCACACCGCAGAAAGCAAAGATCAGATGAATGTGTGGAGAAATAAAGCATGTGTTGTATCCTGTTTTCCTGTCGCATTAATCATTTCATGACACCGCAGATTTATCTTGTGATTCCCTCGGGGGGGTTCCTGAACGCCACGTTGGAAGCACTGATATCTTGTATATCTTGTAATATTTAGCGCCTAACATTAGCTAGCTGAGATGATTTTATGTCCTTACAGGATTTACGCAGCACCAGATGCTCCTCTTTGGTTGCATGGTTACGTGTACTTTACTTTAAACACAATTTCAAACTGAAGTCATTAGAGAGAAAATGTTGCTGGAGCCGTGTCATGCCCTTGATGATGACTCATATATGTTTATTCAAAAGCAGGTTTGAAAGTTGATTTTGCTTTACATATTTGACTTCCAACTCCCACAGACCATCATCATCATCTCTCTCTCTCTCTCTTTGTTTCCCTTTTTTACTCATCTTCGGTTCTCTCTCTTCCTCCCTCGCTGTAACTCTCCAGGGTGATCAGCAGGGCTCCGGGGCTGAAGCTGGTCGTGGAGACCCTCATCACGTCCCTCAAACCCATCGGCAACATCGTCCTCATCTGCTGCGCCTTCTTCATCATCTTTGGCATTCTTGGCGTTCAGGTAACTCTGTCTCTTTCTGTTTTGTTTTTTTTTTTACTGAGCAGGGAATCCTTAACATTTTATGAGGACTCTGCAAAAAAATTTAATTGGACCCGAGACGGTCAAACTGTTGCAAATATAATCTGACCTAACACAGCGGCCCCTGTGCTCACCGTGGCCCCATTAAGTTTTTACACACGAGTGGGTTGAAATACGGAGCTGAGCCACGGTTAAGCTCTTAACATTTACACAGAGCAAAAACTAAAAGCAAGAAACAGATTCAATTTGAAGCATGCAGAGATTGAGACGAGGATGTTTGTGCCCACAGTGAAATTACATTCTCAAAGCACAGCTTATAAAATCACACAGGTATGATGGTAAAACATTATAATCCAACAGGTGGGGTAATAATATCCTTGCAAAACAAAGAAAAGGCTGATTTTAGGAGATTATTATCCCTGCACATGATCATACCGTGATCCACAGACAGACAGCAAAAGTAAAAGTTTTCAGTGCAATTCAAACGTTTCACATCTAACAATATGTAAAGTAGTAATTGTGTTATTTAGATCATGCAAAAACAGTCCAAAAAAGGATCAATTTAAATCCCCTGAATAAGTTTACTTCATTCAGTTGTCAGAAATGGCTCATAAAACTACAGCAGGTGTCTCAAAAGTATCAGTATTAATAATATATGCAGGCTATATCATTAGTATCTTATTGGTTTTTATCCTATTTAAAGGTGAGTTTATAAGAAAACATACACCTGATTTGATTTTTTTATTTCATCACTGCAGTCTCAAAGTTTTCTTTTTGCAACTTGTTGTCAATCCCACCCCGTTATTATTCTCGCCACGTCCACCATTATGCATTATTTTACTCACTCCCTCTTTGATGTGTTCAGGGTGATTGAGAATTTAAAAAAAACACGTCTCTCAAGAGCAAAGCCACGCTGTTGATGAAAAAAGGTTTCACAGTCTTCAGCCGGGCTTCATCGAGTTACAGACGCTAATTATGAAATTTCTTCAAAAGCTGCATGAAAGAAGCGTTTGCGTGTGAGAGACGGAGTTGTCGTGGCTTCGTCAGGATGCATCTTTGTGTGCGTCCGTCTCTCATTTTCCTCTTGGCGTGCGTTTTTCCTCCGCAGCTCTTCAAAGGAAAGTTCTACTACTGTGTGGGCTTCGACGTGAAGAACATCACCAACAAATCCGACTGTCTGGCTGCCAACTATCGATGGGTTCACCACAAATACAACTTTGACAACCTCGGACAGGTACGAGGGAGAAAAAATACACCCTTTTTGAACAGATTCCCACTTGAAGTAAACACTAACAGTAGTGCGAATACTCTTTAAAATAATAGCAATGATTAGCACGCTGCACTGGACATAATTTCTGCATTACTCTTTGTACTGTTGGAGGGAAAAAAAACACATGACAGATATAGGAACAATGATTTTAAATCTAACGAGAGTAAAAGAAACATGCTTTTTTGATAAGGTATATTCTCTGATCGGAAGTATTTATAATGTAGTTTAATTTACATTGGAGCATCTTTTTCCTACAATAGTAAGTATCTCTGTTAGTATACATGCACGTCTAATCTGGCACACTGGGAGGGTTTTCAGAGAATTGGCAAAAACTTCTGCAGTGAATACTTTGCCTCAAATTTGCCTCATTTTCATTAAAATTTATATTCACAAATTCTTCATTTTTGAATTCCACAGTCATAATATAATATTATCATCAGCCGGTTTACAGCTAATTAAAATGTTAAATGTGTGTTCGTGTGCTTGTGTCCCCTCCAGGCTCTAATGTCCCTGTTTGTTCTGGCCTCCAAAGACGGCTGGGTCAACATCATGTACCACGGGCTGGACGCAGTGGGGATAGACCAGCAGGTGAGCACAGCCTCAGTGCTCACAGCATCAGTCCTTCTGTTCACCCCGAGGTCTCCACCCAGTCGGATGTGCCCACAGCTCGTCCTGATCAGATCACCGAACCACCTTCAATAGAAGAATAACATCTCTTCAACTTATTCTTAAAACAAGACGACCTTGTGGTCTAAAATTAGTGCTGTCATCTACCTGACAGCCCCTTTGAGTTCGCCAGTCAGTGAAATATCTTCTGAAAACCTGACTGAGTCAGGAAAAATTTGGACTTCATATTTTTAGCTATCCCGTCATGTTTGACATTATTTTATCCAAAATTGTGAGCTGTTTCAAAGATTCCTAGGTTGCAAAATAGTCTTGCCATCTGAATGTATAATAAACCGGTTCAGTAAAGCTTAAGAATTTCCTAAACGTCCTCTTAAACATACAAATCGTTCACTGGCATGACGTCAAAGTCCGATGGTGAGATGTAAATTAGTCTCAAGTGTCAACAAAGCGAACAAGAATCCCTTTAGAATAGCTTTAATTTGAAAATATATTAGGGAATCTATTAAAGACAGAGCATCGTTCTGGATGATTCAGTCTCCCCCCGCCTCAGAGAGAAACCTTGCCGCGGTCCAACATGGCTGTGAGTGACTAATCCCATTTGCACTCCACCCTGTTCTTTCAACAGTCAGCGCTCCTCCAAATTGAAAATCGGACTCTCATCTCCGGTTTTATTGCGCCTGAACTTGATTTTTTTTGTTTTGTAATGACTGCCTGCAATAACTACCTCTACACCCAATCATCCCCATCTTTTTTTTCCCACATTGTCTTCCTTTTCCTGCCTTTTCTTCTGTTCCCGTGTCATCCTTTCTTACCGGTGGCAGCTCTTCGGACTGTTCTGGTGTGGAGCGGCTTGATTAATCAGATGCCTGTGAGAAATATTAATACTTCAAATGTTTATCAAAATGCTTATCACATTTAACAAAGTCAAAGTTTAGATTACGTTCATTGAAGGTTACAGATCTTTATTCAGTGGGCAGGATGGAGGATAAACCTCGGACAGGTCACCAGTCTGTTGCAGGACTAACAAAGAGACAATTACTCACACTTGCATTAACATTCACGGCCAATTTACCATTTCCTGTCTGTGTTATCTGTATATTTTTGGACTATGGGATGGAATAAAATGGACATGGGGCGGACATACAAACTGAGTGGTGGATTAGGACCATTTTAAAGTGAAGCCCTGGTGAACCACTGTAACCTTCCCACAGTAGTTATTAGTGTTACGGCACAATATCAAAACATTTACAGCAATAAAACCTGTGAAAACTCTGCTTATTCACATCTTATAGCAAAATACATCTTGTCACATTTCTGCAATGTTTAAGTTCAACATCTAAAGACTGCATGACAACAGTCCTATTGTTTCATTGGTGCCGCAGTGTTTTCCTGCCATTTAAAAGGTGCATTATTCAGTAATAATATACAACTTCAAAGGTGGGTGCACAACGTTCATCTCCCCATTAAAAGAACATTTACGCTCGAGGCACTGCAGCGTAACTTCATTGATTATTTAAATCTTCAGACATGCTGACAGGATCTAATGTAAATTAATGTTCAGTGTTCTTCTACACATCCAAAAGGTCACACACACACACAAATGCTCACACGCAGAATCGACATTCATTTAATAAATGCTTTTGGAGTAGAGTAGTATCCCCCTTGCTGTCTAAAAAAAATATTAGTTCAGAAGTTAAAATTTTGTTTTTTTCAGGTTCTTCAGACCTGTCGGGTTTATAACTTATAATTTTTATTTATAAGGTTTTAGTTTTGATCTCAATATGTGTTGCAATGATATCGCTGCTCTCGTGGAAACATGTACAATGACCAGAGGTGGCCTCTCGGATCTTACAGAAAACATTCGCATATCAATACAACACACACAACAATGAAGAAATCACCTCACTGATGACCATTCAGAGAGCAGCGTGCCGGGTGCAAGTGCATCTGGCATTTAAAGGGAACGAGAAGTCAGCCTAATGCGCCCAACATAATGCACCATGGGTTGTCCAAATAAGGCTCATAATGATCTTTATTTAGTCTCCTAATACTCATCGTGGTGATTCATCTTCACCCTCGACTGGCATTCATTGATTAAGACGAACATGCTGTTGTTGGTTTGGATGTTGTCGGCGGTGGCTGCTGCTGCCTCGAGCTCCATCCAGGCTCCAATCAGCCTCCTTCATCTCGTACATCCACTCTTCTTTTTTTCACTTGACTTGCGTATCACTTATATATTTCTCTCTTTTCACATTTTCTATCTTCTCACTTTTATTCACGTCATTTAGTCTGTTCTCCTCTCTCTGTCATCAGTGTCCTTTTCCTTTAAGAAAAACACCTGCCTTTCGTCTTCCTCACTTCTCTGCACCTGTTCTACAGTCTCCTCAGTTGATCCTTGTCTCATCACTTTCTCTCTCTTCTCTTCCCTCCTCTCTCTTTCTCTTCCAACTCTCCCTCCCTCTCGTCCAGCCGGTGACCAACAACAACCCGTGGATGCTGCTCTACTTCATCTCCTTCCTCCTGATCGTCAGCTTCTTCGTCCTCAACATGTTCGTGGGCGTCGTGGTGGAGAACTTCCACAAGTGTCGCCAGCACCAGGAGGTGGAGGAGGCCCGCAGGCGGGAGGAGAAACGCCAGCGTCGCATGGAGAAGAAGAGGA
Organism: Leiopotherapon unicolor; assembly: GCA_036025355.1. Classification (NCBI taxonomy): domain Eukaryota; kingdom Metazoa; phylum Chordata; class Actinopteri; order Centrarchiformes; family Terapontidae; genus Leiopotherapon; species Leiopotherapon unicolor. The sequence goes on along the minus strand of JAVQJZ010049216.1, from coordinate 11,318 downwards.
GAAGTAAGACCCGGCAGAGAAAGGGGGGGAAAAAATGAGGAGGAAAAAATGTGGAAATGAGGAGAAGGGCCTTTAGGAGGAAGAAAGATTGGGGTGTAATGAAAGAAAAGGAAAGCAAAGCTGAGTGAGGAGAAAGGGGAGGTGGAGAGGATGATGGATGGAAAGAGTCAGAGGAAATAAGGAGAGAGATAAGAACAGATGGATGCAGATGGATGATGGAGGGATGGGAGTCCTTTTGGAGAAGAAGAGCACCCTCAGGAATGGAGAGAATCAATAAAGGGAAGAAAAGTGGAAAACAGAATTATAATAAAAAGCTTTCAATTCCTTTCTCATAAATGTTTGTTTTTACATATATATGTAAATGTAAAGTCATAAAATCCAGCATGTTAGTTAGTTATTTACAGCAATAGTGGGAAAGAGCTTTGGACAGACTGTGCTCAGGACACAGGACACGATCCAAATGTCCAAAACTGTTCATTTCATATTTTATTCTCCGCGTCCTCGATGGCGTCACTTTGAATCGTTTCAACTCATTTCAAACTATTTGACCTCCCTCTCTCGTTTATCAAACTTTCATCATATTATCTCACAGTTTTACGTCCCCCTCTGTTTTCTTTTTCCTCATTTGCTCTTCCCCTCGTTTTTCACCTCCTTTTTTTTTGCATGAATAAATCATTAAATAAATCCTTCTGTTTGCACGTTGCGTTTCTTTCTCCAGGCTCTTCTCATTTTTTTTCTAAACCACATATCTCATTCTCTTTTTTTTCCATATCCTATTTTTCCTCTTGTTCTTCCTTTTCACCCCTCCTGGATTAATTTTTCCTTAATTATTCCTGTCTTTTTTGGTTATTTTCCCCTCCTTTTTCCTCGATTATGTGCTTTCACTTCCCCATTTATCTCCTCCCTCTCTTTTTCCCCTTCGTCCATATTTTCCATCAATATTTCCTCCTGCCTTCACACTAATCCAATCCCTCCTTTGCCTTCTTTTCCCTCTCCCTCGCTCACCCTCTCCTCCGTCTCCCTGCAGAGGCCCAGAAGCTGCCGTACTACGCCTCGTACGGTCCCGCCCGCCTCGCCATCCACACGCTGTGCACCAGCCACTACCTGGACCTGGTCATCACCTTCATCATCTGCATCAACGTCATCACCATGTCTCTGGAGCACTACAGCCAGCCACAGGTGAGGGAGGTCGGGGCGTGGGTGCACACACACACACACACACACACACACACACAGCAGACGTGTTTAAGGGCCTTTGAGTTGGTGGTGATTTGCCATCTGGGCTGATTTTTTTTTTTTTTTTTAAAGCGGGCACTCCCAGAGGCAGACTGCCAACCTGCTGCTCTGAATCAGCGGCAAAAAAAAAAAAAAAACAGCCAACTACCAAAACATTTATCCACATGCTGGAGTACAAACAGTCTGTCAGACTGGGAGTATTAGTTATATAAAATATTTCTGAGAGGCTGACATGAAATAGTTTGAGTTAAACCTTAAAGAAAAGGATCTTAACAGAGCCCAGATATGATATAGTAAATCAAAAAAGCAAGATAAAGTGGAGGCCATTTTCTTTTCATCCTGGGTGGATGATATCCATATGAATGAGGTTAGGAAGTTATCATAGCCAAGGGCTGCTGAAGGTGACTAAAATTACACTTTTTATGTCATCCGGCTGGATAATAGAGCAAATCTTCTGCTGCCTCCATAACACTGAATTGCATTAATCTATAACTTACCTCTTGCTGAAGTGGTATTTCCTTTGCATTCCCTTGAATAAGCCACCTTGTGAAGAAGCACCATGTTGTGAATGATCCTCTTTAAAGGATGTAGTTTTATTTCCATGACGATGATGAAGGTATTGTTTTCCCTTGGCCCGTGGTTTGGCCTGCAGGCTGCTGGATCTCCACGCTGAAACCTAGAACTGTGCCGATCTTAAATAACATCATGCCTCCGCTGAAGGTGCATTAGGGGCTTATGACGCTGGCCACACGGTGACAACCCGCTCAGCTCATTATTTTTGGTTAGCCATACCTTTTCAGTCTGTTTACTGACGCTGACACCTCGAGTCAACAACCATTTGAGCTGCCGGTGACGTGAAAGCTGAGAGGCCTGCAGGTTTTATGGAAATAGTGGAGTAAGAGAAGCAGCTGAAACACTTTTATGAAGTTTAGCACTGTTGATACAAGCTGAGCAGGGCTCTTAGTGGACCTGGACTCTAAAGAAATGTGAGTCTTTGACTTTACATGTCGATTTAGAGAAAGTCAGCCAACCGAGGAGGCTCTGCAGCAGAGTTAGTTAGAAGCAGTTTGATGTCTAACCCTGCAATAATCTGACAAAAAAAACACACGTATTAGATTCAGCATCATGATTATTACAAATCTATACCATAATATACTTTTTTATTATGTTTTACACTGCAGTCAACCTTGTTCAGATCAAATATGGTTGTGTATTCACTGTACAGACATAAGAGTTGTATCAGTCTTCTCATCTCTTAAATTCAATAAATATGCATACTGACTTGAACTTACTACAGATTTGATTTTCTGCTAACAAACAATCATTGTTAACATAAAGTTTTTTGTTCTTCCTCAATTTGGCCGCGGCAGTCGTGGAGGTTTAAAGCCTTTACAGACGACCACGAGCCTTTTGATTCATATAGTCATATCCTGTCTGACTCATTAACACCAGCGTGGTCGAGAAAATGTGCTCCGTTCCTCCCCAGAGTCCGACATAATTTAGTTGTCTGTCTCAATTAAGCTCTCGTCTATTAAAAGAGATTCATTGGCACGATGCTCCCCTCACATCGACGGAACACATTCCCAGGAAACGACTCTCCTCTGTCCTCTCGCAGCGCGGGCAAAGATTACTTTATTACACGACTAAAGTTAAACAGTTAAAGGAGGGGTTATGCTATGAACCACAGCACAACAAGTGATAGTTTTACAGTTTATAAAGGTTCAAATCAGAGTTGGAAACAGAGGAAATACGCTGTCTGTCCCTCTTCCCTTCTGTCCTAACCTCTTTCCCCTCCTCGTCTTCCTCCCTATCTCAGTCTCTGGAGACGGCGCTGAAGTACTGCAACTACTTCTTCACCTCCACCTTCGTGATCGAGGCCTCTCTGAAGCTGGTGGCCTTCGGCTTTCGACGCTTCTTCAAGGACAGGTACGAAGGAGACGCTCCCGGCAGCACTGAGATTAGACAGATTCGTGTATGTCAAGTGTGAAGTGGTTTAGCATTGATACCAGGACAATCAATGCACCTTTAACATACAATTCACTAGCACATTTTTACATGTCTAAGTCATAGTTTCTATATTCCTAAAAGGGATCTAATCGCTTGTGTCATCCATTAAATTATATTGGAGCTTTTTATTGAAGTTGGCAATTTATCTCTTTTTCAGATTGTCAGCTCTGAATTACAGTAAGGGATAGCCGAAAACTTCAATAAGCAGAAATCCCCTAATGTGACATGAGTTATTTTCTGAAACACTATCCGGAGGGCAAACTTCTTACTTTTGATCCGTGTCACAGCTCTCACCTGCTGTGTGGTCGTGAGCTCTGAGAACTGAGAACAAACACAACAGCGCCGGTTCAAGTGTTAAAACTCTGAATCAGTCAGTGTCTTTGAAGATGAACGCAGGAATGAGAAGTGTCGAGGGGAGGTGGAGGGAAGGCGAAAGAAGTGCACTGCTGCTGGATATCAGAGCGTTCATCCTTACACAGTCTGCAGATTGAGGCAGCAAAAGCATTTAAATACAAGGAGAGATCATGTTCTCAGATAACAAAGTAAACAGGACCTGTTTGTGCTTTAATTCACCACTTATGTTCAGGCGTTTTACTGCTGTGAGTGCCTAATTAAAACCATAAAAAAATAGCTGAATCACGCTTCGGTCGCTACAAGCAAATATTGTATTGCAAGAGTGGATAATGTAGGAAAACAAATTAAAACACACTGCCAGTGAACATTTTGCAAATGCGCTTGGCATCAACACTTTGTTTCTTTCCTCATTATGCTGATAGAAAACAAACTCCGGGCAGCATTACTTTTCTTTCTAAACATATCTGCTTATGTAAATTTGTAGCGTATAAACCAAATAGTGATTGTAATAGTATATATAATTATTAGGTGGGTTGATTCATCTGTAGCCTGATGTATGAATGATGAAATTAACCTGGAAAGAATATGCATGTCTGATAACACAAACGATATTTAAAGTATGACTTCACCAAAATTCTTATTGTATGTGGAGCTCGTGGTTGTAAAAATAACTGATATAAACACAGGTTTTGCAGTGTTTTTGCTAAATAAATGAGGTTGTGCAGGTGCAGAATCTCTTTTCAGTTTTAATGGATTTCAGTATCTACAGCGGGCACCTTATTAATCCAGCAGGGGGGTCTCTGTGAGCTTTATGCACGGGCTCGTGGAGCAGCTGCGATGGGGTTGGTGAATATTATTTCAGATACCCTACGATGTAGATTTTATTATTGCAGCTTCCAATCCATTTTTAGACTTTGTGAGTGTAGCAGAGGAAATTGCTGTTGGTTATTTCTGCTCCTAAAAAAATTTTCTTCTGAGTTATTTTAGATAAATTAATCATTTTAATGCTCTTTGCTCACTTTTTCTGTTCATCCATGGCTTTGTCCCTTTTCAGGATTTTGAGTCATATTATTCCCTCCGTCTTTCACTGTAATTTCTGTCTCTCCCTCTTCATCTCCATCTGTTTGTTTGTGACATATGACCCTTGCATGTTTTTTTTTTTTTTTTGGAAAGCCGCCGCTTTATTAGTTGACCCCGTTTTGTGTGTGTTTACGCCCAGCGAGCTGGATGTGTGTCGGTTCTGCAGCTCTCAATCTGAGATATTATCTGGGACGAGACACGTTAACTGTGGAGGAACAGGCCCGAGGCAACAATTTTGCAGTAAATTGAGTTAAAATGCAAAGAAACTTCACTGGATATCTGAATATGTATTACAGGAAGTGTACTGTAACTGCTTTTTAGATAACTGTCCTCACTAAACAAGAAGCTACACTGCAGTATGGCTCTGATGAAGATTTTTTTTTTTTTCTTAGCACTCTTGTTGTGCAGCCTCAGGCCAAGTGAAATGTGTGTTACTGTACAAGTGTTGTTTAGGGAACGACCGCAATTTTAAAGATGCCCGAAGTAGCTATAACATACAGTAGATATGAAAATTTGTACGAGAATGATGTCCCCTGCAGGGTTAAAGTTACCAGGCTGCAGTACATCTCAGACATCAATGGACTATGTTTTGCATTAATTTTGCATTAGTCAAACTCTAATATACAACTAAAATAGATGTATTAGTGACAACATTCAGTGTGCTGAACTGAAGATTTTATGGCCTTAGTTGTATCGTTTGATGTTCTTGGATGCTGGATGTGAATCATTCTCTTGCATTATCAGCAAAGATTCAAACATTTCGACATCCAGCCTGTTGTTCAGCCCTGAAATGACGAGGGGCACTGTAACAAAAACAGGACGTGATGTCTCTGAGGCTCCCGGGTTTGCGCGGTGGTGAAGGTGTTCTTCCAGTATTAGCATAAATATTCATGACAGGAGCAGGCCTTCGGGTAAGGATGGGCTCTTACCCATTCTTCTGCCGAGTCAGTCGTGGGAGAGCCATGCAAATTGTGCATTAAGTTGAAGTAGAACATTAATATTCATTGAGAAATTAACATAACACAGACCCTGGTGTGTGCAGCCATGTGGGCCTAAGCCTGAGACTCTCTCCTGTTCGTGGCTCACCTTCACTTCGGCCAAATTCTTCACATTAAAGTAGACTGCAAGATTTATTTTGTGTGTGTGTGTGTGTAGGTGGAACCAGTTGGACCTGGCCATTGTGCTGCTGTCGGTGATGGGCATCACCCTGGAAGAGATTGAGATCAACGCCTCCCTCCCCATCAACCCCACCATCATCAGGATCATGAGGGTACTCAGGATAGCTCGAGGTACACATGTGCCCGCACACACGCACACACACACACACACACACACACACACACACCTCTCCCTGGGCAACTGGAGGAACTTTGTGACATTTGTTGCTTTGAAAAAGAGAAAATCTTCACATTTCATGGATTGAAACTGTACATCATGCTGATCTTCTTTTTCTTTCTGTGTTTATGCATATTCTGATATCATTTCTGTATTTTTATGCAATATATAGAACAGCATTTTAGTCTTTCAGACATTTCTTATAACAAGCCCAAATACTCATTTCTATCTGGCAAAAAGACCAATTCAGCACACTTCTTTTCAAAGTGAAACTAATTCATCTTTCTTTTGTGTCTCTTGCTTCTTTTTTGGCATTTTGAGACTCATTTCAATAAATCTTTCTGGATGGAGAAAAGGTTCATTAAAACACATAACATGGCCGCACATTTCATCTCATGCCTCCGATGCGCGTGTCATTTTACAGTCCTATTGTTGCCTTAATTCTCCTCGAGTGAAGTCGAGGCTCATACTTCATTTTCATCATTCAGTCTCTCTCCTTTTTTTTTTTTTTAATACGACTCTCATCGGGCACCTCTGCTCTTATTATTCAGAAGAACGGCCGGCTCTCAGGGCTGCACCGGTTCCTCTTAACTTCACACGGAGGAGGATAAAGGCTAATTACATCAATCTCACTTAAGCCTCGCCCTCTTCCCGCCACCCTCTGCCCTCCATAATACTGCCCAGGGACCGCAGAGGGGACCTTTGGGTAATATGCTAATGTAACGGCAGCCGGTGGTAATTAACAAGCGAGCGGGGTATTTGATGACGAGTGTGAGGGCTGCTGCTGACTGATGAGTCTTTCCTCTCCTCTCATAACATTTTTTTCCCACTCTGCTTGAATGTTAACTAACTCGTATGACGGTGGGAAAGAATATTAAAATGCTTCACAGTCTTTTTGAAAAAATACTATGAACAAAGGAGAAATTAAACTATTCTGGCTGAATATTTTCAAAGTTATCAGCAACAGTTTCATTTATATTCATGTAGATCATAATAGTTTGAACAATACAATGATATATAAATATATAATATACATATATTTAAAGGGTCAGTCTTGGTGTTTCTTCCACAGGTAAGGTGCATATTGTTAGGTAACTACATTATAATATAGGTTTATAGGTATTTTAGCCGAATGCATCAGTTTTTATCCTCCTCTATAAAGTAAAGCATGCTATTTGAAATCTTAAAAACATAAATCTAACCACTCCACCCCAAGTATGTTCGTCCACAGTAAAACTTTGAAACCACCAGTTGAGTTTTAAATGGTGAGGATGCTGTCTCTTTGCACCCCTAGGACCTTTAGCATGATATTTCCCATATCGACATCCTGTGCATGTTAAAATGTTTTGTTTTTTAAAAGACCAGGTAGCATTAAAAACTTTCCTTTTTTCCACTGCGCCTTAGCAACCCTTTGGATTTGTTAAATTAGGAAATGTGTGCAATCTAGAGAAAGAAATGTGAGACATAGCTTTTAAGCACAGTAATAGAGCGAGACGGGGGCAGTGCAGAGGTGCAAAGGAGCACAAAACGAAAGCTAATTGAACGAGCGAATAAAGTGAAATTTAAGTTTAATTTCTCTTGCTTGCTCATCTCTCTCTTGCCCACGCTCGTTTTGTTTTTATCTCTCAACTTAAGTGCATGACCAAACCAGACAACTGTTAAAAAAAAAAACACTTAAAATGTTAAAAAAAAAAACATTGTCTGTTTCTAAGTGTTGCTGTTGTCTTGGAGTTTGAGAGAAGCTCTTAAAGAAGCTATACGGTGCCGACTAATGATGCAGAGCACTTCTACCTGTGCACCTCCACCACATCCACCTCTTTCTCCCTCACACACACACACACACACACACACACACACACACACACACAAACACCCTGACAGAAGTTCATCCCAGGAGGCTGCACTGTATCGTCCGAACGGCCCTTTTTCTCTCTCTCTCTGGGCCACATAATCAGCCATGTTCCTCCAGAAATTGGACAGCGTGGAGTTGGGATCTTATTCCATCTATCGATTGTTTTGTTATCTCTCTCCTCCCCTTCCTCTTGTCTATCTTCCCGTCTTACTGCTGTGGCGTCTTTTCTTCTCTTTTCTTTTACTGTCCTTTGTTTCAGTTTCTCTCGCTCTGTGTCAAGGTGTCTTGTTATTTATCACCCCAAACAAGCGCGCGCACACACGCACAAACACACACACACACACACACTTGGCTCACTTCTGTGCAGATGCTACAGCCTCCTCACCTCCTGTGATCTCTCCACAGTGTTGAAGCTGTTGAAAATGGCAACCGGGATGAGAGCTCTGCTAGACACGGTGGTCCAGGCTCTGCCTCAGGTATGCTTCATCACACACACACACACACACACACACACACAGAGGAATCCTCCCTCAGCTTATCAAAACGAAGCCCAGGAGTTAATTAACATCTGCGGGATGATAAATGATCGGCGTCGATAGAAGCTCCCTGAGAATTACGACTTTCAGGAAGTTGGGTCAGGACGAAATCTTTGCCCCCAACGTTGCGACACCTCCATAACTTTTCCTCTCTCATTTATCCGGGAAACGTAAAGACCTTTGTGGCATTAATTTATTTTTTTCTTTCCCATTCCAACTGGTTTTAATGAGACAAGGACGGAGTAAAAGTTCTTCTCCCTTGGTACACAAAAAGACTTTTTATTCATGCATATAAACGTTTTTTGCTCGTGCTGGATTTTTTTGGATTACAGGTGCATTATTCAGCCCAGAAATTAGACACATTTTTCTTTTAAAGCAGCGGAGTCGCTCTCTTGTGAGCTGACTTTTAAAGATAAAGCTCGTTTTGCACGTTGGGAACATTAAATGGTCCCTGCAGATGGACTTTAACTAAAATAGTCACTCAGTCTTTAAATATTCTGAAATGGCAAACAACATCAGCAAGTTGGAAAGTTAGTTTTTGTTCAGAATTTTGTCAAATTGTGATGAATATGTTAATTTCATTCTATACCCTGATTTGATCACTTCACGCTCGTGTGTTGGGTTTCCCTTCTTTTTAAGGCTTCTTTGTGTTTTGTCTTCATCACTTTGTCTTTGTCTGCCTCCATCAGTCCACTTATTAATTATCCGTGTTTCCTCTGTCTGAAGCAGAGGCGGTGTTTATTGATAAAGACAGATTAAGCACAGACCACATTGTGGCTGGGAGGATTTTTGTCATGTAAAGTTTGATAAATTGCCCGGCTAATCACAGGAGGCTTTGGATGTTGTGTTATAAAACACGGTTTTTCCACTACAGCTTACCAGAGATGACATGTTCTTTGCTGTTATTATGTGCAAACTAGGATGCAGCGGTGAATTAAAGGGTGAGTTTTTATAGTAGGTTTTTGGGTTTTTTTTGTTTTGTTTTTTTGGGTCGCAAAACTGATGAAAAAATAAAATCAGCTATTAAATTTTTCTGAAAAATGGGGCACAAATATATGCTTTTATTTAAACCGCTCTGTAGTTATTAGCGGAAACTTTACAGGACAAATTTTGAATTCATTGGGGTACTATTTTTTTTGCAGCAGGAAGGAAAATGATGTGTTTTTACTAGTTTTGAATTAGGAAGATAGAATAATCAGTCCTTTATTAACAAACTACACTTACATACATTGTTGGTTTTGGTCTTGGCATGTGTAGACATAAAAAAGAAACACAGCATTTCTTATTTCTTTATTATTAGGGAGTTTCGTGGTGTAACTGTTTCTGTTTCCTGACAAACCAAATGCAGCATCTGTGCAGCATCTCAGCTGGTTACCTGGCAACATCTCTGCAGCATGAATTTACACTTATGGGAACAGAAACTGACAACAGATATTATATCAAATGATATTCTTGTCTGTAAAGCAAACATCTAATATTTTTTTGTTAAATAAGTTATAAATGGTTTTGATACATATGAATTTTAGAAGTGCTTGTTTTTTTGGGGTTTATTTTATGTCTTGTCACACTGCAAAAAGCTCTAAATCGATGAGCATTTTATCGTTTTAATTGTTAACTTGCAGTACCTTATAAACAGAGTAGGAGATTCTTAAAATGCTGCACTGCAGAAATAAAATATATATGATTTTCAGAGTGCAAAAAGCTGCTTCATTGCTTCTCACAATGCCAAGATAAAATGACGTGCCATTACTCATCCTCTGCATCTTCTCTAAGGTGTAATATATTTTTGTAGTCTTTCTTTCTAACATTATGAAGCTCTTAATCTTCTTCTTTTAAAGGAAAAACAGCAGAAAAGTACACACTTGTGGGTCTGAACTGGCTGCTCTCCTTCAAACAGCTCTTTATTAAAGACATTTGTAAAAGAGTACAGTCAGAAGTTGATTTTTTCCACCTCTGCTGCCTTATCAGCGGTCTGACTGGAGCCCACAGGGAGGATTTTTGTCTCGCTGATGTTTTAGGGGAAAACCATGCGCATAGAGAGACATGCATTATAAGAAAAAAAACAGAGGCAACACTGAAGGAAAATTACAGTCGCAGAAACCTCCCTCGCTTCAGCTGTGCCTCAAATCAATAGTCGCTTTTTTCCATCCACTTTAACTTCTTTTCTTTCCAGTCCCTGCTCTCTCACGTTTGGACAGATTGTATTGGTTTTGTTGGCCCCGTTTTTTTTCTTTGTGGGGAAGCTTCGACCGCAAGAAAAAAAAAACACACATCGAGCTAATTGTGGGAGTTGCTGGAGACGGTGCTGTGGGCTTTATGCACAAACACAAGGCATCATGGGTTAATAAGAGATTTAAACTATTTTCAATTCAATTACAAAGAAGTTATGATCATGCAAAACCTGACTGAGACTTCATATTCTACTTTAATAGATGTGGAGTAAACTATCATACATTTATACTGAAATACTTAAAGGAGATGAGAAAAGGTTGGACCAGTTTGGCCTTTATTGACATTTCATCAGCACTTGACTTTTTCCTCTGGCTGAACCCCCGAGAAAGTCAGCTTCAGGTTGGAAAAAGTTGGAAAAAGTATGATAACTTGCAAATAAAGCTGCTTAGATAAAGCATAGACTTTTTCAGGGGTTAAAGGAAGAAGCACATCACATCACATTCATTGCTTAATCTGTGACTGGGTGTCAAGTAAGAAAATGTTTGAATGAAATAATGTATATAGGCCTCACTGAGTATCAGTATAAAACTTTCATAAGGTGAGCCATCACAACATGGTAAATGTCAGATACTAATTATCTTACAGTACCAACTTTTATATGACAAGATGAACATTTTTACCTGAAATATGACAGAATGCATGAGTGCAATATTATGTTTTTTAATCTAAAGTTTATCAAAGTGAGT
>JAVQJZ010049206.1:0-10859 GCA_036025355.1 Leiopotherapon unicolor | reverse complement strand
CCCCCCCCCCGCCCCCCCCCCCCCCCCCGCACGGCGGCCCAGGGACCGGCGGGGCCCCGCGCGCGGTGTGTCTGCGCCACCTCGCGGCCGCACCGGCGAGCTGACGGGCCGCGAAATTAAATTTGGCGCTTCTGATTGGCCGCGATGCGCCTCAGCGGTTTCATGATGGGCGATGACCGCACACCTGAGACCGCGCCGCGCTTCATTCAGAGTTCACACCGAGCCGCCGGCCCAGAGGGGTTTTTAAAGCGCTGCAGCACAACGTGTGCGGAGATTTAGAAATGTAGACCTAGGCTATATAAATAAATGTCTCTATCTCCCACGGAGGTAGAGACTATCAGAAAGTATTAAGTCTTATACTTACAGAAGATGTACTTAATATCCATAAATGAGTGTATTTATCTGTATTTAAGATTTTTAATAGGGCTGCATTCATTTCTGGATTTCTTGATAAACTCTCTTCACTGTCATATCTAAAAAAAATACCGGTGCTCTTTATCTCCACATAATCTAGTCAATTTGAAGTGCATCCAACTCCTGCATTATTGCAGCTTTATCTCCATCCTGTAGGCCTAGGCTGGGTGCCACAGGCTATATTCACAAATCAAGGCATTGATTTAGGAGGCAACAATTTTAAGAGGATATGTAGTGATTTGTGTGGCTCCCCTGGAAGCAGGTTTATCCTCATAATTTGTTCTGCTAAACCGGGCACGACATGCATAAACTGCAGCAAAATGTTTTATAATGGCACATAAGTGTCATAATAGTGTTGGCTATGGTTCGTGATATGCCTAAGTATCAGCCCAAATTTGCACAAACATTACATCAAATGTCAGTCCAGTGCATTAATTTCCTACTGATCACAGGCTCATCATTTCACACGAGTTGCAGGTGTGCTATCTCTTCTTGTAGCCTACATGGCTTGTTTGTGCAGAGACAGTCCAGATTTGTCTCCTCTCCTCATAATTTATTCTGATAAATTGCTAAATGTTTTATAACGGCCAATTATTGCCATATTAGTGTGGAGTTTACGCATTATATATTTTGATCACTCCAAATTTACACCAATATAGCTACTGAGTACCTAAAGGGACATGGAGAAAAAAACATAAAGGGACATGGAGGGGAAAAAAATCAACGTGTAGTTTTGCGAGGGAACGCAAAAGTTAACATCAGATGTTAATATATTCAACTCCCACTGCACGCATATCACACTCACAGGTGCAGTCTCACCTGTGCATGATAGTCAGTCCAGATGTGTCACCTTTCATGGGACTTTATTCTGATAAATCGGATAAATACACTTCAGCAAAATATTTCAGCATGACCCATAATTTTCTTATTGCCCTATAGCCTAATTGTCTTTGTACCACCGGACTATTTGGTTCATTATATAGCCTAAATATGTTTCAATCCCACTTTGCACAATCACGAAATGTTATTGTTAATGTTAATGTAATCTCACAGTGCGCGCATGTTGTACTCTGCGTGTCTTTGCATGACTTATTAGTGAAGATGCTCCAGATGTGTCATTTCTGAAAAGGGGGTGAGCTCATTTCACGTCTGGAGCAGGCAGGGACCCCCGGCCGTGCTGCGGACCACGCCCCGGCCGCGGCGGCAGGCCAGGCTAACGCGCATCCTGCTACATCCGGGCTCCGCGCGGCTGACAAAACCCTGCGAAGATGGCGACTTCAGGGAGGAGTGCTCTGTTATCCTCCACGTCCACCGGAGCCAGGAGCGCGGCGGAGAACGGCAACCCGGAGGAGGACGACGGCCAGGACTTGTGGTGGGCGATGCGTTTATTTGAGCCGGGGCCCGCCGTGGACCCGGTTTTCGGGCGCAGCGGGGCTCCTTTGTGCTGGGTGGAGGAGGAGGAGGAGTAGGAGAAGGAGGATGGTTTGACAGCTAACGAGGCTAGCTAGCATCAGCACCGGACTGACACAGCAGTTGTTTGTTAATGAATGGAGGCTGGTTTTGTCGGGGCGTTTTGTAACGGGGCTGTTGTGTCTGCAGGTCCACCATCCTGAGCGAAGTGTCCACCCATTCAAGGTCCAAGCTACCGGCGGGGAAAAATGTCCTGGTCATGGGTGGGTATCTGTGTTTGTCTGCAGCCTCCTCGGCTAGCCGCCGTTAGCTCGACTAGCCGAGGAGCTGCTGTTCGTCTCAGCCTGATAGACTTATTAATGCAGCTAAGCTAGTCTGCTGCGGGACTGTGTGTTCAAAAGCTTGGTGTTTCGGCTAGCAGAGTGTGTGTGTGTGTGTGTGAGTGTGAGAGAGGGAGAGGGAGAAGCAGGTGTATTATACTGAGAGCCCACACACACACACACACACACACCAGACTCCATCATCATCATCTTTTAAGGGTGGGGGGAGGTTTGAAGCACTGCAAGTCATTCTAGCATCCAGTATTGATGATCAGCTAGGTGGAGATGATGCTGAAGAGACAAGACAGACCATCTGTGTGTGTGTGTGTGTGTGTGTTTGTTTGAAGCCACAAGGCTTTATGTGGCTGCTGCAGCAGACAGGGTGCCTCCCTTGTCTGCTTGATCCTCGTGTCCCACTACTGGACACACACACTCGCACAAAAGAAAACACACACATGCATTAAGAAAACACACACATACACATCCGCCTCGGGTAATCTGCCGACCAGTCTGGCTAATCAGCGGGTTTGGTCGCCTGTGTGTCCTGCAGCTGTGAAACCATTTGTGTGTGTTTTGCTATCCATGACAACATCAGCAGGTTCAGCTTCATGATGCACAGAGTCCCCCTGTCGGCTCAAGTTAATATGGCACAGTGCGAGAATGGATGGAGCCTTGACCTTTTAACACACACACAATAACAACAACAATGTAGTGCATCAGCTCTGAGACTCGCAATAATGCTTGTACAAACTCAGCCCATTGTCAGTGCATACACAGGATGTCAGGGTTGATGGAAGCTGTAAACTCAATATAATGCAGGTCTGTGGCTCTCCTCACTGAGGAGTGGGTGTTTTATGATCTATGTGTACAGATAATTAATTGATTAGGTTGCCTGAAAATATTTCTGCAACATTAAAAAAAAAAGAAAGAACTTATAATCAGCTAAGTGATTGGTGCAAAAATATCAGACACTTAATTATTCCAGCTTCTCATTTGTTTGAATCTGTCCTGTGTGACAGTAAACTGAATGTGCGTGGTTTTTGTTCTGTTGGTCTGGTCGGTTAGCTAGCTGCTTAACATGATTTTGCCAATTTTCATTCTAATTTTATTTAAACTAAAAGCACTTATGGTTTATATATGGTATTACAACAGTAGATACTGGTGTGGACAACTCAACTACGCATGGTTCTGTCATTGACTAATTTTGTGTGTGTTTAGGTGAGGTGGGTTCGGGGAAGACCACCTTGGTTGCAAAGCTACAGGGAGTTGAAGAGTACATGAAAGGGCGTGGCCTGGAATACCTTTACTTCAGTGTCCATGATGACGACATTGATGGTAATCAGCAACTGTTTGAATTTCAAAGACCAAAAAATGTCTGAAGTCTGTGTGGTGTTCTAGCGGTACAGGAGTGTGCATTTATGAAATTGTGTTTGTATTTGTTCAGACCACACTAGGTGTAATGCCTGGGTGTTAGACGGAGACCTTTACCACAAAGGTCTGCAGGGAGTAGCTGTGCCAGTGGACTCAATCGGCAACACGTTGCTGCTGATAACGCTTGACATGTCGCGGCCATGGAACGCCCTCGACTCTCTCCAGAAGTGGGCCGCCGTCGCTAGGGAACACATTGATAAACTCCGGGTCGCCCCGGAAACGCTGCGGGAGCTGGAGCACAGACGTGAGTCACTGACAGGAGTCGGGCTGACTGGCAGATAAAGTTGAAAATAAAATATACATCACTTCTTCATGGAAATGCTTCTAGCAGTATGAAAACAGCCTCTTTGATAAGGGGGCAATTTATGAAAGCCTTTGTAAAACACATATTTATGAGAATGTTTAAAATCGTAACCCCTGCCAGGTCTTACTGTGATATACTTTGTGTATATTAATCTTGTTTTTGCGTGTGCAGTTGTAAAACAGTTCCAGGAGTACACAGAGCCTGGCAGCGGGGAGGACGGCACCCCGCAGAGAAGGAGTGAAGATGAGGAGAGCGTGCTGCTGCCGTTAGGAGACAACACACTCACACACAACCTGGGAATACCTGTGGTGGTGGTCTGCACCAAGGTACAGACCTATACATGGAAAAATGTTTTACTTTTACCTTTTTAAAATCTAAGTGTACTTGGTCCTCTATGTACTTCACAAATGTCATTATTCTGACCGTTACAAAACCTGTCAAATGTCTGTTTTAATCATTTCAGAATCAAAGCATTACTGGATTGCATCTGTTTAAATATATTAACTTTTGTCTGACACCTACCTATCTGTCCTAAGTGTGACGCCATCAGCACATTGGAGAAGGAGCATGACTACAGAGACGAACACTTGGATTTCATCCAGTCTCACATCAGACATTTCTGTCTGCAGTGTATCCTTCATTAAACACCGTTTCCGCCTCTTGGCTGCCATGAGATAAAAGGTGCACAAACAAAATATTTATAGCTTCATAAAACAATGAAGCGATCGATCAGTACTCTACATGCAGGGGATTTAATGAGGCTGTTGATCAATAACGTTGACTCTGCAACTTTCCCGTCAGATGCTGAGATTTGAGCTATTCATCCACATTTAGGAGAGCCCTGTCCTGACGTCTAGCTGTACAGTGATAAAGGACGGTGCTGCAGCTGAGTGATCGGCATTACAACGTGTTCTGCTCTCTGCTTCCTGGCAGTATTATTATTGCAGTGTTTCGGGCACTGCAAGCTGCATCTGAAGCGTTATTGTTCATATTGCTCTGTTGCAAAGAGATTTCGATAAAAGTCATAGATTACCCAGCACTGCTTGAAATTGTTTGTTTTTCAGAATCATTTCTCCAATGAATGTGGAAAACGAAATTAAATGTTCACGGGTTATTGTGTTTAAAATGAGCCAAGATGGCACACTGCCTCTGTTGTCCTGTGCTCTGGTGGCAACTTTTCAAAGCTGTTATCTGTTTTTCTATGCTTTTAATTAAAAGTTGTAGTGGGTTTTGTTTTCATTGTGATGTCAGTTTTATTTGGAAATTGTGATATCCTTGACAGTCACATTAGACGGGGCATCTCTGGTTTATACATCGGTGAAGGAGATGAAAAACTTGGATATCCTGTACAAATATCTGGTCCACAGACTCTACGGCTTTCCCTTCCACTGCTCGGCACAAGTGGTGGAAAGAGATGCCGTCTTCATGTAAGAGCGCCTTTTTTTTGTGTGTATATGTGTGTGTAAATATTTATCCCCTGTACATACTAAGACTGGGGCCACCTATATCTGGTTTGTAACCCTTTTTAACCCCTTTATCAGCCCATCAGGTTGGGACAATGAGAAGAAGATCGCCATACTTCATGAGAACTTCCAGACAGTAAAAGCAGACGACAGCTTTGAGGACGTAATAGTCAAACCGCCAGTCAGAAAGGTACAGGCTCCTGCTTAAGAAAAAAAAAAAAAAAACCCCAGCAAACTTGAAAAGATCCTCTTGGGCAAACTAATCTTACAGCACAGCAGACTAATCACTGCTGTAATATTATGTATCATTACCTTCTACATCATTTTCGACAGCCAGTGCACTAAGCTTTACCCAATATCCCTGCAGGGATCATGAGTTTTATCCGATCTAATTTATTAACTGTTGTAGAGCTGAGGAGGATTTCTGTTAAAAAATGTTTTATTTTCTCTTGCTTGTCACCAGATTGTACATGAAAAGGAGATTCAAGCAGAAGATGACCAAGTGTTTCTGGTAAAACTGCAGGTCAGAAGAACATTTGTTTGTAAATGCCACTTGGTTTGCTGCTTGTGGGTATTCCAATTAAGTCTGACTTGAGGGTCTTGATATGTTAATTAAGCACTAATTGGACTGAGTGTGCATATTGTGCTCTAATTTGCAGTCGCTGCTCGCCAAACAGCCCGCTGTGACAGCAGGGCGACCAGTGGTGAGTGCTCCTTTTTTAGTTTTGGCTGATATGATGAAGGAAAGCTTCCCCTACTGTCCTTGTGTGAAACTAACTTGTTATTTTTCACAGGACACCACCAGCCGAGCACCCACCGGTTCCCCCAGGACGAGTAATCGCTCTGCGGCTGCCAACGTAGCCAACGCCATGCCACAGTCGGGTACGCTGTGCATTTCATTGCTGCACACGGTGACGACTGCTGCGTCAGTGCATTGCTTTGTGTGTGTGTATGTGTGTTTTCAAAGTATCGTTCCCTCTACACTGCAGGTCAGACCAGTGAGGGTGTGCTGGCCAACTTCTTCAACAGTCTACTGACAAAGAAAGCGGGAACAGGGGGACCTGGGACGCCAGGGGGCGGTAACAACACTCCAGGAACAGTACGCAAGTCAGGTGAGCGTACACACTGAGTGTTAGAAGTTATGATGATGCTTCGGTTTTGTAGGGTTTAATGCAATTTTCAGTCACTCCTCATGATTGGGCTTCTTTTTTTGGTTTTTACCTCCCATCTTCATTTTCTCACCTCTTCACCCTCCTGTCCTCCACTCCAGACATGAACATAACACATGGTAAAGAGTATGCTGAAAGGGTCTGAGTTCATCTGCCAACCACACAAACAAACACCAATCATTTCTGTGCCTGTTTGTAGCTCAGTGAGACTCTTTTCATTCTTAACTGTGCCCGTGGTCTCTTGTGCAGTCTCACTATTAACGTCATTCATAATCTGTGTGTGTGTATGCACTAGTCAGAGGATGCTGGCCACGTTAAGGTGTGTGTGAGAGACATATTCCTCATTTATTATTGCTTGTGTATGTCATTGCTCATTCTCAGAAGCATCCCTTTATTTATTTCAACCACCCACTTCCCTTGAGCCTCTTTCTCCAGCATCCAAGGAGGAACAATGCCAGGATCAAGCTTCCTGTATCACCCTATACTTGTTCAAACACACATGGACGTGGCTGTGGGCTGTAAATGATGAGAATTTGTTAGAGTTATTAGATTATATGAAAGTCTTACTTAATCCAGTCTGAGAACTGAAGTTGTGGTTCAGGAGATGATCCCATGGCTGTTGAATTACTTGCACCAGTACTTTTGTACTACACATTTTGTTAATAGGAAAGCAGGCAGTTTCATCAATAGTGATCTTCAACCTAAGCACCACCAAAATGGCTTAAATAGATGTCTTAAATATGTGAGCAAGAAATCTCAAGAGTAGTTTAATTGGACATGGCTTATATACGTCAGTTTCTTATTAGATCCAGAATTGTGTAAAAATCACCAGAAGAGCCGACATTCCACCAAGCTGCACTCTTTTCTTCTCACCTGTTTGGATGAGGGGGGGGGTAGCGCCGATGTCATGCCAGGATCATTTAATTTGATTAATGGATGATTTAATGCAAGTTGCACCTCTGTTTTCCATCCTTACACCCTGTCTCCATTCAGTTCTTGTACATTTTCTTTGGCATGTTGCATTGCATTTCTCATTACTAACATCTGCATGTTTCTAACTAAAGCTGGGCGAGATTGTGAGATTACATCTCAATACTTTTCAATGTATGTGTCATACTTTACACTAAATAGTATCATACTGGACTTACTGGAACAACAATTTACAACAAATTGTAGCCACATCATAAAATGATTAACAAACAACATTTGTCTCTTATAGTAAGGACACTTTTCCTATAAAGGCTTGACATATTTAGTTCAATATTATGATATAATGTGCAAATAAATGAAAATATATTCAGTATTACTAGTTTGCTTTACAATGTAAGCAGAAGGAATTAAGTTGATCAGCAACACTAAAACCATGATGATCTTTGATATTAAAAATTTTACCCAGCTTTTCTGAAAACCACGTGCAATTGCCTGTGTCCTTTTTGCATTTTGCCATAACTTCTCAACGCTGTGAATATGCGCTGTTGCACTGGTTAACATTTTATTGTATTCATGTGGGGGAAAAAAAGACTCATTTGAACATTTTCATTTTCTTATGCAGGTTCGAAACTGGGCCTGGGCGATGTACAAGCGGAGCTGGACCGCATATCCAGCCGGGAGACTGATTCAGACTTGCCCAATGCCAACGACACGCCTGCCACCGATGGCCAGGACACATGAAGACCAACACACTTCACCCTGCTCTCGTTCTCCTACCCCCCCCCCCCCCCCCTCACCCATCTGCCTCAGTCCTTTTCCACTACCCTTGTCCTTCCTCCTTCCACTCTCCCTCCACTCCATCAATGACGATGCGGGGAGAAAGAGGGATGTAAGGGGAAAGGAGGAGGAGGGGGGCTAAGCGCACAGTTTTCTCTCCCCGTCATCTTTTACTTTTTCCTCCAAGGAGAAAGACTCACCCTTCCCCCCACACCACCTCTTTCCCACACCTCGTTCTCCCCCAACCTTCCCTTCTCTCTCTCCCCTTCCTGGCTGTTATGCTGAGGACGAGTATTTGTCACTGTTACGTACAAGACTGTCTGTTACATGAGAGTTAATGGGTATGGGGGACCAATGGGGGGTGGGGGTTGGGATGAGGAGAAGGAAGAGGCGGTTTGAAGGAGATTGATTGGAAGAATGAGAGTGAGGGTGTTTTATCCATCCATTTCTTGTGATGGTACAGTTAGTGTTTTTACTGTAAGAACTGCTGAAAGGCGCATGTTGAAGAATCTGCACTTAGGTAATCTAGGGATGAGTGTGCGATTGTGTGTTTAATGTATGTGCGACAAGTCATGCTTGACCAGAGGAGGAGATTGAGAACAAAAAAGAAAAAAATATGCCTGACACAGAAAATTGCAAACACTCTTTTTTTCTTTTTTTTTAAGATGAAGGGACAAACATACCAGTATTTGTGCGAGTTTGTGTGTATGTGTGAGTGTGTGTGTGTGAGGGAGAGAGAGAGACTGAAAGAGAGAATGAGGTAGATGAAGGAAATTAAGGAAATTGCTTCAACTTAGACCTGCGTGTCGAGAGATTTTTTTTGGCTGTTCGCATTTCAACCAAAAGGCAAAAACATTACTATGCTCTTACACTACAAGCTCTTAAAACAGTGCATACACTATTATTACACAGCTCTGTCTGCTAGACCACACAAACCAAACATGACAAAAACAAAGCTAGAAAAAAAAAACTAGAATACTTTGGAGTTAAAGTTCTCAAGCACTACACCCGTGTAAAAGACACCTGAAGTCCATCGTGGCACTCAGTTCTACAATTGGCCAAACCTCTCCTTGTGGTACATATTGCTCAAACCTGTAGATAACAGACGGTACACTGAAAAGGGAGTGAGGTAGAGGGTGGGTAGGTGGGTAGCTGAGCTTTACTTGTATAGAAAGAAGCACTAGTGATTCAGTTCCATAGTTACTGCGGGCAGGGTGGTGGGTGGGCGAGGGGGTTAGAACAAGGGAGGGTCACACCAAGAATGTACAGTCATTGTCTCGCTGATTGGTCCTGTTATTTCAGAGCTCTGTGTTGGCGTTTGTATAATCAGATCTGTTAATCAGTCAAATAAAAGGTGTATTTATTCGGATTCATCCACCTGGCTTCACTGTGGGTTTTTTTCCCCAGTCTTTTCATCCAGTCCTCACTCAATTTCACACACAGTAGAACTTTTTAAAATACACTTCTTCTGCATGCAAATGTGATGATGCTCATTTTTGTCCATTATTTGATTTATTGATCCAATTAAATAGCTGTTTTTTTTTTTAAGGCCAATAAGTGTTTGTTCAATTCTAGCTTCAAGAATAACTCAAATATAAGAGCCTTAACAGGGAGATATGTGCTGAAGGGATAAGATTAGATAGAACTTGAGTCATCCCAGGGGAAATAATTGTGCAGCAGTTGCAGTGCCAAGTAGGAAATGGTGTAAAAGCATCAAACTGTGTGCAATTATTTTGTCCACAGTGTGTGGGCACTCTGTTCTGCCACTGTCGAGACAGTTTTGACCTCCAACAGTTCTGAGGGAGAGCTGATTTATATTATTTATGTACAGTATCTTTATACAGTTCTCCTGCGTCTTGTGTCTGAATATATTGATATCTTCAGAAGCATACTGCTTATGGTCAGCTTACTTTAAAACCCCATTCTGTATGAGCTCTAAGCAGATAAGACATCTAACATCTTAGACCATTATAATTAGAAGACTGGAATGGCATGACATCTTAAATTCAATTTGCACTTTCATGACAGATATCAGAATAAGAGTGAGTAAGTTAGCCAGAAAAAATGAATATATGTTTAAGTGGTTGCATTTGTTTATTAATAAATCTTGATTATCTGTGATTTGTTGTAGAAATTCCTGATACTTTGCAGACATACACACAATTGCTGAACTTTATATTGCCTTGTCTGTTTATCATGCTGTATTTGTCATCAAATGAAACACCCTTGTTCCTCTCTCCACCGCAGACAGCGGATGAGCTTCACACAATTTTATTCAATGCTATGAACTCAGTCCCACATACTGACAGAAAATAATGAAAATCCATCAGCAGTCGCTGGAATAAATGTCACCACCTTTATGATAGATTCATTTCCTGCAGTATATGGAAAAACTACATCATCATGCTTGCATTTGCACTGCAGAGTGCGGCCTGCCTTATCACCATCCTCACTGTGATAGTATTTATACCCCTCGCAGAATGAATATTGCTTCATTAGCCTACAACTCATTTCTGTCACTCTTTGGGAGATGACATGAATAGTGAATCTTTCAGTGGATAATTGTGGCATAATAAATTATACGTTTCCTTTTCCATTTCTTGTAGCACCCTGGGGGGGGGGGGGGGGGGGGGGGGGGGGG